>WNWK01003691.1:0-149773 GCA_009830355.1 Cherax destructor
GTGCAGATGCTGCATGGAACCCGTGCCATACCCTACCCTTCACGCCAGTAAACCAGCAATCCGGGATAGCAACCTCACATCCACCGAGCCATCTCGGCGGACAAAGAGAGGCGGCCGGATATCCGCCAAAAGCATACCGCCTTCGGCCACCACCCCGGAATCCGAAAGGTGGCCTCCAGAGATACACCCGTCGCCCGAAAGATACCCAAAGCCACCCCCGGATGACCGGAGAGGGATCGGGACATCCCCAGGCGATCCAGATTCCACGGCAAACTACACCACCGCCAAGGACCTCAACAGAATGGGATGGACTACGATACCCTTCCCCTACCTAGGAACTAGAATGCCTGAGGGAAAGCTCCCAGGGTAAAACTGGGAAGGAAATAAGGGAGGGATGAGGAGGAGGAGGAGGAAGGGAAAAGGGAGGATGGGGAGATGGGAAAAGGGAGGGGGATTGGGGGATTAGGTTCGGTCTGAGGAAGAAGACCAAAGGTCCAATTCCTCAGACCGATAGCCTCTTTACCACGTCAAGGAGCCCCCCTTAAAGAGGTTTTGCTGCAATAAGATCACAGTAAACAGATATCACAATATGCAGAACAACCACTGTGAAATCACGAAAGCGCTTGGAATCTCGCTATTTTTTCACAGTGGTTGTTCTGCATCTTGTAGGGATTTGTCGAAATATTACCTAGTGGTTTGTTAAGTTACTCCCAATAGACCCCTGGCTGTCTTCAAGCAGGCACTGGACAGGCACCTAAAGTCGGTGCCTGACCAGCCAGGCTGTGGTTCGTACGTTGGACTGCGTGCAGCCAGCAGTAACAGCCTGGTTGATCAAGCTCTGATCCAACATGAGGCCTGGTCACAGACTGGGCCACAGGGGCGTTGACCCCTGGAACTCTCTCCAGGTAAACTCCAGGTTATGTTCCTTTAAAACTCTTGAAAACAGTTCATCAGAGCTCAATGACTTGGTTACACAAAGCTGACTGAGGAACAAATCCCATAAGAATGTTATTGTCACTTTGTCTGCGATTCATTAGCCTGGGACTGCCTGCTATTGGTGGATTCCTGATGTTTATTTGGAGACATGCCAAGTGAACCTATGGCATTGTTTTCATGGCGAGTAAATGATTCATCAGGAAAAGTACAGAAACTACATCTACCCTCTATCATTACAGAATGTGTTTTTGTCGTGCCTAACAGTGGCTAATATGAGTGTACATAGGCAAACAGCACAATATCTTAGAATCTACTGCATATCAGGGATGTGATTAAGGGGGTACTAACCTGGAAAACTAGGGAAGTGTGTGGGAGGAGGGATAATCCCCCCATGGACATTTTTAAATACTGTTCTAGATGCATAGAGAATGAATCTGGTAAAACTTTTCAATATCCCCAAAAAATAGAATTCTGATGAACAATGGACAAATCACATCCCTGTATAACGAACCTCTCTAGTGATGGTCTAGGAGCATTGAGAATGAATCTGGTAAAAAATTTCAGTCCCCAAAAAATAGAATTCTGGTATATAACGGACAAATCACATCCCTGTATAACAGAGTGCTCTAGTGGTTGTCTTGTTAACACAAAAGTCACTAGACAGCACAAATCTGACAGCAGTTGAAGCTGAATATGCTTCAAATTAGTGCATAGTACATCATCACAGCAGTTCAAGTAGAACATTCTCCAAATTATTACATAGAATATGACAACACTTCTTGTCTATATCATGGAAAGTATGAAGGTATTCTGCATGCAATATGCAAAATATATTCTATTACAACAAAAGTTACACAGGGTATGTACCCAGAGATATATACTACTGTATGTGTATACAACACTAACATGTATACACTATCTGTGTATACAGTAACAGGTATATACTGTATTTGTGTATGCAACACTAAAAAGATTTTAATTCTTGTATTTTGTGGGCGAGGGGCTTGGACTTCCAGCAAGCATGTGTGAGCGTGTTAGATAGGAGTGAATGGAGACGAATGGTTTTTGGGACATGACGATCTGTTGGAGTGTGAGCAGGGTAACATTTTGTGAAGGAATTCAGGGAAACCAGTTAATTGATTTAGTTGGACTTGAGTCCTGGAAATGGGAAGTACAATGCCTGCACTTTAAAGGAGGGGTCTGAGATAGTGACAGCTGGGAGGGACTATTCTCAGCTGTCGTATCTGAGCTCCTCTGCAAAGACAGTGATTATGTATGAGTGTGGTGAAAGTGTTGAATGATGATGAAAGTATTTTCTTTTTGGGGATTTTCTTTCTTTTTGGGTCACCCTGCCTCGGTGGGAGACGGCCGACTTGTTGAGGAAAAAAAAAAAAAAAAAAATTAGAGATTAAAATATTCTTGCATACAGTCTTATCCCTTTATCAAGGGATATTTATTGACCTGCCCAGTAAAGGGTTAACCCTTTACCCTCATACATGAAGGCACTTTCCTTGTAAAGTACCACTTACTAGAAAAGCCTAGAGTTCTACTTCACATTTGAGCAAATAGATCTAGGGCAGAAGAGCAATGGAGGGATGCTAGTGTTGTGGTAATCTGTGATTTACCTATGACTGGTTCTGAATATACCTACTCTCACAGCCTAACCTGAGGCTATGATTCCAACTGATTAGTCTGGTAACTGCTGTTATCAGCCTGCAGTCAGTCAAGGTGCCTACGAAGAGAAAATAAAAAAACATCGAAAAGAGGAAACCAGAACTAAGATGCATAATTCAAATGAGGCCTTACCAAATATATACAGTATTAGACACATGCAACATCTAGGTATCTCTACAATAAAAATAACCAGATAAAGCACCTAAAGTCAGTACTTGACCAGCCGGGCTGTGGTTCGTATGTCGGTTTGCGTGCAGGCAACAATAACAGCCTGATTGATCAGGCCCTGATCCAGCATGAGGCCTGGTCACAGACCGGACCGTGGGGGTGCTGACCCCCAGAACCCTCTCCAGGTATACTCCAGGTAAAGATACCCAGGTGTTGCACATGTCTAATTATTCATCTTGTAGGTATTGTATAGCATTTATCTATAAATATATACAGTACAAAATTGATGTATAACCTTAGGACCCCTTTTATTAATGCTTTTTGATATGAAGCCAAGAATTTTATTAGCTTTATTGCTCAGTGGTACTCTTAGATGTGACTGGGCTCACGCCCAGTCAGTGCAAATATACCTCGATGACACACATGACCACGTTGATTGCAATGCAGATAACACAGGCAAAAAAAAAATTCTCAACTGAAATTTTATAGACTACTCAGAGATTTGAATGAAATACAATGTAGAATATTAAAGCAATTTAGCATCTAATACAGTACAGTTATAAGTGAAAAAAAAAAGAAAATATTCTATTACCAAATGTAAAACTTATTAAAAATAAATGAGGATTTCATAACGAAATGCCAAATAATTATCGCCAGGGTCTAACCGGTTGACCATCTTTGCCTTTTACTTGTGATCTGGATGTATGCTGACCAGTGGATCGTGTGATGTTGGTAAAACCAGAGTCTGTTGGAGTGGTAGTGGTGTTAGGAAGTTTGGAAGCAGCCGCCCACCACTCGGAAGCATCAGCCATGCTCAGAGGTGGCAGTACAGTATCTGACAGCTGCTGTGATATTGCACTGATTACCTGTGGACGGAGGGTGAGAGCAGAGTCGTCCGATACTAATGGAAAGCCAAACTTATCTCTGGCAAGATGAAGGCCCCCACTGAGCATGAAGATGTTGTTGTATCCACGATGTTGGAGAGTAGCAACTACCTCTGGAGCCAAGTCTTCCCCCTCATCGTATGCAACAATGATAAACTCCGGATGGTTCTTGTACGTCAGGAGCTCAGCGCATTCCCAGCCTACTGCTCTAGAGAGGCGGGAATGTGGATGGTTGACAGCAGTGGCAAGGTGAGAAGTCTGATATTCGCTTTGTGGACGAACGTCAATAATTACGTATGGGCATTCTGGACCCCTTGTTTTACTTGTCATCTGGAAGAACAATCATTAAAATGTTGCACATTCACTATGCATTCATTTATTAACAATTTCCCAAGGTCTCTATCAATATTATTTTTTTTTCTGGCCATCTCCCACAAAGGCAGGGTGACCCAAAAAAGAAGAAACACTTCCACCATCACTCACTCCATCACTGTCTTGCCAGAGGTGTGCCAATACTACAGTTCAAAACTGCAAATATCCTCACCCCTCCTTCAGAGTGCAGACATTGTACTTCCCACCTCCAGGACTCAAGTCCGGCTAACCGGTTTTCCCGAATCCTTCATATTATTATTATTATTATTATTATTATTATTATTATTATTATACAGCACATAATTATACAAAATTAATAGGTAAATATATACCCAGAGAATTCGGAGTGTGGAAATTAGGAGGAGGTGTGGAGTTACTAAAAGTATTAGTCAGAGGGCTGCAGAGGGGTTGTTGAGGTGGTTTGGTCATTTAGAGAGAATGGATCAAAGTAGAATGACTTGGAGAGCGTATAAATCTGTAGGGGAAGGAAGAAGGGGTAGGGGTCGTCCTCGAAAAGGTTGGAGGGAAAGGGTAAAGTAGGTTTTGTGGGGGAGGGGCTTGGACTTCCAGCAAGCATGTGTGTGAGCGTGTTAGATAGGAGTGAATGGAGACAAATTGTTTTTGGGACCTGACGAGCTGTTGGAGTGTGAGCAGGGTAATATTTAGTGAAGGGATTCAAGGAAACCGGTTATTATAGATTCAGCCGGACTTGAGTCATGGAAATGGTAAGTACAATGCCTGCACTTTAAAAGGAGAGGTCTGGGATAGTGACAGTTTGGAGGGACTATTCTAAACTGTTGTATCTGAGCTCCTCTCCAAAGACAGTGATTATGTATGAGTGAGGTGAAAGTGTTGAATGATGATGAAAGTATTTTCTTTTTGGGGATTTTCTTTCTTTTTTGGGTCACCCTGCCTCGGTGGAAGACGGCCAACTTGTTGAAAAAAAAAATACCCAGCAGAATGAATATTAGACCAGAGATATGCTTGAATTAGTATATTCATACAGAAGTCAGTGAAGGTAAAAATTTAACTTTCAGAAGAAATGTGTATGCAACTGATTGCTCAATATAGACTGATGTGTAAATTGACGGGTGATGATGAGGCAATGATGACTTCATCCAGTTAGTAACCCTGAAGTTTTACTAACCCAGGACAATCAGGATAGCCCAAATAAAGCCAAAAGTGTGGTTTATTGCCCTTGATATATTTCATTAATGTTAAAACAAATAAGTACATTAAAACCACACTTATAACAAACCTTATCATTATCTGTCTGATGAATAATAGATTCCACTATAACAAACCTTAACATTATCCATCTGATGAATGATGCATTCCACTTCATCTCTGTATTTCAGTGGGACCTGCGCCTCAACGCCATCACCATCAGCATCAGGATCAGCACACTCTGCAGCATCAACATGTTCAGAGTGTGCCACCATCAGTTGTAACAGGTCTGCCAGGGAGATGCGACGAAACACCTCGTCATTCCTTACCTGTGAATAGGAAACCTAACTTACTATTACAATAAGTCCTTGACTCACTAACACATTGAGAATCTAATGCAGGGATCGGGGAACTGGGGTAAATTACCCCAAATGGGGTAAAAATGAAAATCTCGGGGGTAATGAAGGCTCAGTAAATATATAAATAAAATTGTACAAAAATTTATTAAATAAATATGTACTTTTTATTAGAATCTATGATTCCATTTATAGATATCTGATAGTGCTCATATAATAATACATACATGTTTGGTAGTTTTCTATTAATTTTCAAGTCTAGTGGGTAATTTCTCTGTACACAAATTTGTTTTGGGGTAATACCCAAAAAAAATTCGCCGACCCCTGTGTATATCACTATTGTGTATAATATCATTATTATATATTATTAAGTTGAAGACTTCCTATATTATGAATGTTATACACAATTCGGGAGGTTGTCAATGTGTTTGTAACTTAAGGACTTACTTTACACAGCAACAAATTGCATTGTAGTTCAAATAGGCCATTTTCCTAACTATATAAAGGCTGTGGGAGACGGCCGACTTATTGGAGAGAAAAAAAAAAAAACATATTAAATACAGTGGTACCTCGACTTACGATATTTTTTCATTCCAGAATGCTGTTCAAGTGTCATTACCAAACGAATTTATCTCCTTAAGAAATGTTGTAAAATAGACTAGTCCTTTTAGACCCCCAAAATAACACTTACAAAAGCATTTAAAAAAATAAACTTACATACAAGGGTGAGTTTGGGGACCATCGTAAGTCGAGGTACCACTGTACTAAGTACACTTCAAGGCATTTATTTTGCCACTTGTTTCCTCTGTCTTTTTTTCCACATCTTGTTGTTATCACCATGCCATTTTCATTAAATACTAAATGCTTTACCATATATGTATTAAATTCTGTATACTGTATGTATTAAACAGAAGCAAAATTGTATGGAATAAAATACAGCCTCTCCTCACTTAACGCCGGAGTTCCGTTCCTAAGACCACGTCGGTAAACGAATTCGTCGCTAAGTGAGGAGCATACTACAGTGGACCCTCGGTTAACGAAAAAAATTCATTGCAGAAGCCTGCTCAAGTGCCATTACCGAACGAATTTACGTCCTTAAGAAATAATGTCATGTAGGTTAGTCTATTTCAGACCCCCAAAAATACACTTCCACAAGAACTTACAAAATTATACTTACATAATTGCACGATTTCCGGGGTATTCGTTAACCGAGGGTCCACTGTACGTATAATGGTAGTGGGTTTGTGTCAACTATCTTTGATATTGTTTTAATGTCACCTCTGCACCATTTGTAACATTTGTGTTATATTTTTAAATGTTTATACAGTAGTGTACTGTATATTGTAATACACAAATAACCCGCACATAGAAGAGAGGAGCTTACGACGACATTTCGAACCGACTTGGACCCTTTACAAAGTCCAAGTCGGACTGAAACGTCGTTGTAAGCTCCTCTCTTCTATGTGTGGGTTATTTGTGTATTTTCCAGTCACGGTATTGTGCCTTTTTTATTTATATACAGTGGACCCTCGAAAATTGGCGAATTTGAAAATATTGGCTTGATATTCGTCCATTGGCTTAAAAATAGGCGGTCGTCTGAAATGTGTCCGCGTGGCCTCCCAGCCGCCTGGGCACATAAACATCACATTGAGCGTCAGTGTGCCATTATTTACCAGCGAGTGACCGCCACTCACGCATTCATACCATACATTTTGTCATTATTCCATTGTTTTTAGTGCTTGCAACTGCTAAATAAGCCCCCATGAGCCCAAAGAAAGCTCCTAGTGCCAGCCCTGTGGTAAAGAGTGTAGCAGGGAGTCTACCAGGGATGCAGGGAGTGTAGCAGGGAGGCAGGGAGTGTAGCAGGGAGGCAGGGAGTGTAGCAGGGACGCAGGGAGTGTAGCAGGGACGCAGGGAGTGTAGCAGGGACGCAGGGAGTGTAGCAGGGACGCAGGGAGTGTAGCAGGGACGCAGGGAGTGTAGCAGGGACGCAGGGAGTGTAGCAGGGGGGTAGCAGGGATGCAGGGAGTGTAGCAGGGAGGTAGCAGGGAGTGTAGATGCAGGGAGTGTAGCAGGGAGTGCAGGAGTGCAGGATGCAGGAGGTGCAGATGCAGGGATGCAGGGAGAGATAGCAGGGATGCAGGGAGTGTAGCAGGGATGCAGGGAGTGTAGCAGATGCAGGAGGAGAGTGCAGGGAGTGAGATGCAGGAGGGGATGCAGAGGAGTGTAGCAGGGATGCAGGGAGTGTAGCAGGGATGCAGGGAGTGTAGCAGGGATGCAGGGAGGTAGCAGGGATGCATAGCAGGGATGCAGGGAGTGCAGCGGATGCAGGAGTGTGCAGTGCAGAGTGTAGCAGGATGCAGGAGTGTAGCAGGGATGCAGGGAGTGTAGCAGGGATGCAGGGAGTGTAGCAGGATGCAGGGAGTGTAGCAGGGATGCAGGGAGTGTAGCAGGGATGCAGGGAGTGTAGCAGGGATGCAGGGAGTGTAGCAGGGATGCAGGGAGTGTAGCAGGGATGCAGGGAGTGTAGCAGGGATGCAGGGAGTGTAGCAGGGATGCAGGGAGTGTAGCAGGGATGCAGGGAGTGTAGCAGGGATGCAGGGAGTGATAGCAGGGATGCAGGGAGTGTAGCAGGGATGCAGGGAGTGTAGCAGGATGCAGGGAGTGTGGGATGCAGGGAGGTAGCAGGATGCAGGGAGTGTAGCAGGGATGCAGGGAGTAGATGCAGGGAGTGTAGCAGGGATGCAGGGAGTGTAGCAGGGATGCAGGGAGTGTAGCAGGATGCAGGGAGTGTAGCAGGGATGCAGGGAGTGCAGGATGCAGGAGTGAGCAGGATGCAGGGAGTGTAGCAGGGATGCAGGGAGTGTAGCAGGGATGCAGGGAGTGTAGCAGGGATGCAGGGAGTGTAGCAGGGAGGTGCAGGGAGTGTAGCAGGGATGCAGGGAGTGTAGCAGGGATGCAGGGAGTGAGCAGGGATGCAGGGAGTGTAGCAGGGATGCAGGGAGTGTAGCAGGGATGCAGGGAGTGTAGCAGGGATGCAGGGAGTGTAGCAGGGATGCAGGGAGTGTAGCAGGGATGCAGGGAGTGTAGCAGGGATGCAGGGAGTGTAGCAGGGATGCAGGGAGTGTAGCAGGGATGCAGGAGTGTAGCAGGGATGCAGGAGTGTAGCAGGATGCAGGAGTGTAGGGGCAGGATGCAAGGCAGGATGCAAAGGGGGGAAAATGTAGCAGGGATGCAGGAGTGGGCAAAGGGGTGCAGAGGTAGGGATGCGGAGTGGCAGGATGCAGGCAGATGCGAGGAGTGCGGGCAGGATGTCAACAAGGTACCTGAAGTGTTAATGGAAGGGGATTCCCCTTCCAAACACTAGCAACACCTCCTTCCTTCTTCCACACATCAACAACTCTTCAATAAAGGTAAGTGTCAATTTATTACTGTTTAATACTATATATCTCATTGTTTTCTTTGTACATAAATGTATATTTCATGTAAAAAAAAATATTTTTAAAATACTTTTGGGTGTCTGGAACGGATTAATTTGATTTACGTACATTATTTCTTGTGGGGAAAATGGTTTTGAAAGTCGTCCATTTTGAAAATAGGCGGACTCTCAGGAACGGATTATGGACGATTTTCAAGGGCCCACTGTATTGTAATAAACAGAATAAGAGGAAATCAGCTCTAATATATGTATGTACATTATTTAGGTATGCATACTGGTCAGAGAGCCCGTTGTAAGTCCGAGTCGTCGGTAAACAAGTACGTCACTAAGTGAGAAGAGGGTGTATTATAAGAATTTTTTGGATTTTTATCCTGAAGTGTTAGTCACCCAGGATAACCCAGGGTAGGGAGTTAGCTACCCAGGATAACCCAGGGTAGGGAGTTAGCTACCCAGGATAACCCAGGGTAGAGAGTGTTAGCCACCCAGGATAACCCAGGGTAGGGAGTTAGCTACCCAGGATAACCCAGGGTAGAGAGTGTTAGCCACATAGGATAACCCAGGGTAGGGAGTGTTAGCCACCCAGGATATCCCAGGGTAGGGAGTGTTAGCCACCCAGGATAATGCAGGGTAGGGAGGGTTAGCCACCCAGGATAACCCAGAGTAGGGAGGGTTAGCACCCAGGATAACCCAGAGTAGGGAGGGTTAGCACCCAGGATAACCCAGGGTAGGGAGGGTTAGCACCCAGGATAACCCAGGGTAGGGAGGGGTAGCACCCAGGATAACCCAGGGTAGGGAGGGGTAGCACCCAGGATAAGCCAGGGAAGGGAGGGGTAGCACCCAGGATAACCCAGGATAGGGAGGGGTAGCACCCAGGATAACCCAGGATAGGGAGGGTTAGCTACCCAGGGTAGGGAGTGTTAGCCACCCAGGATAATCCAGGGTAGGAAGTGTTAGCCACCCAGGATAACCCAGGGTTGGGAGTGTTAGCCAGCCAGGATAACCCTGGGTAGGGAGTGTTAGCCACTCAGGATAACACAGGGTAGGGAGTGTTAGCCACTCAGGATAACCCAGGGTAGGGAGTGTTAGCCACTCAGGATAGGGAGTGTTAGCCACCCAGGATAACCCAGGGTAGGGAGTGTTAGCCACCCAGGATAACCCAGGGTAGGGAGTGTTAGCCACTCAGGATAACCCAGGGTAGGGAGTGTTAGTCACCCAGGATAACCCAGGGTAGGGAGTGTTAGCCACCCAGGATAACCCAAGAAAGTCAGTTCATCATCGAGGACTGTCATTTCCATTGGGCTCCTTCAATCTTGTTGCCCAGGATGCCACCCACACTAATACCCAGGTACCTACTTACTACTAGGTGAACAGAGACAGCAGGTGTAAGGTGACTAACATGCCAGGTACCTACTTACTGCTAGGCAAACATGGACAACAGATGTAAGGAAACATGACGAACATTCCTGCCCGTACCGGGGATTGAACCCAGACACCCAGTGTGTGAGGCCTGTGCGTCGGCAACTGAGCCACCCCTCACCTTATAATATTTCCGTATCTCATGCTCCAGCTCCTGGCGCCGCTGAGTGTTAAAGCCAGTGTCAGTACGAGAGCGGACGGTAGTGTATCGGGGGTTAGTCTTGATGCGCTTATCCAAGATTTCTCGATCGCTTACGGAGAATTTTTTCAGCCTGTTGATGGTGTTTGAGTCTTGGACTAAAAATTTTCTCGAATGCATCCTCTGAAAAAATAAAGCGTATTCAGTGATGTGCTAAACCCACAGGGTCATACAGCGTGTATTTAGTGAAATACTGTGTGACATTCGGGAAAAAATAATGATTTTCATGGAAAAAAAAAGAAAATATTTGTAGGCAGAGTATTAATATATACATGAGGAAGCAATACTAATATTTTATATTAATATTAATAACTAATAATAATTATTAATGGTAATTATAATAATTATAACTAATAATTATAATAAAATAATTAGAACAGTAATAATTATTATAATACTACTACTAATAATTTTGTCATGGATCATTATTCAAGAGCGCTAAACCTGTAAGTCATACAACCCCTTGGGGAAGTGGAAGGCAATAAGGTTGAATCAAAGGAAGGTGAGGAGAGGTTCAGTTCCTTGGATCAAGAGCCCTTCCCCTTGAAATTAACACCATTAAAGCTTCTATATACACAAAATAAGTGAACATCACTTTACTGAGGCACCTCAGCCACTTTATTATTATAATATAGAGCCACTGTAACACGAGCCGTATTGTCCCCTTAATACACCTGTTGGAATATAGGGCCACAATAATACACGGCGTATTGTCCCTTCAATCCAGGTGTTACTGTTGTAATATACGGTCACCAACACAATTATTGTCCTTTTAATACAGGTGTTACTGTTGTAATATAATAGTCCTAGAGGGACTAGTCCCAAATCTGCACACGAAAATCATTCCCTACGAAAGAAGAAAGACTTGGCAGGAGATGCAACATGGCAGGAGATGCAACATGGCAGGAGATGCAACATGGCAGGAGATGCAACATGGCAGGAGATGCAACATGGCAGGAGATGCAACATGGCAGGAGATGCAACATGGCAGGAGATGCAGATGCACATGGCAGGAGATGCAACATGGCAGGAGATGCAACATGGCAGGAGATGCAACATGGCAGGAGATGCAACATGGCAGGAGATGCAATGCAGAGTGACATGGCAGGAGATGCAACATGGCAGGAGATGCAACATGGCAGGAGATGCAACATGGCAGGAGATGCAACATGGCAGGAGATGCAACATGGCAGGAGATGCAACATGGCAGGAGATGCAACATGGCAGGAGATGCAACACTGGCAGGAGATGCAACATGGCAGGAGATGCAACATGGCAGGAGATGCAACATGGCAGGAGATGCAACATGGCAGGAGATGCAACATGGCAGGAGATGCAACATGGCAGGAGATGCAACATGGCAGGAGATGCAACATGGCAGGAGATGCAACATGGCAGGAGATGCAACATGGCAGGAGATGCAACATGGCAGGATGCAACATTCCCCCAATGAAAAGCAGGGGCGCCATGAATACACAGAGAACACAACAAGTGTCCTGGGCCCAAGACTGTTCAACTGCCTCCAAGCATACATAAGGGGGTTTACCAATAGACCCCTGGCTGTCTTCAAGAAGGCGCTGGACAGGCACCTAAAGACGTAGGAACCAGTACCTGGTTCCTACATCAATGTGCGACCAGCAGTAACAACCTGGTTGATCAGTCCATGATCCACCACAAGGCTTGGTCACAGAGCCTCTGGGGCGTTGACCCCCGAAACTCTCTCCAGGTATCACTATAACAACTCGTATTGTCCTTTTAATCCAGGTGTTCAGGCTTGACACATTGTCCAGATCTAGACATAAATCACAAGAGAGTTGATGACCGATTTCCTTCAAAAGCCGTAGAATACTTGCATCACCACCAAAATAATGAAAAAAAAAAAAACTTGCTGTCCCAGGGAGAATTTTGAGGCAGCGAATAAGTTAAGATTTTGTTGTGATTTTTAACCCCGGAGGGGTTAAAAATTTAACCCAAGAAAGTGCGTCATGGAGGACTGTCTTATTTCTTATGTGGTCCTTCCCAGGATGCCGTCCACACCAGTCGACTAACACCCAGGTACCTACTTGCTTGCTAGGTGAACAGTGACAGCAGGTGTAAGGAAACACGCCCAATGCTTCCACCCGTGCCGGGGATCGAACCATGGACACTAATGAGCAAGAATAAACTAATGCCCAAAGCAGGATAAATGGGTATTACCACTAATACCCGGGGCAGAGCAAGAAGCGTGCCCCACTAGTGACAGCTAATACCCGGGGCAGAGCAAGAAGCGTGCCCCACTAGTGACAGCTAATACCCGGGGCAGAGCAAGAAGCGTGCCCCACTAGTGACAGCTAATACCCGGGGCAGAGCAAGAAGCGTGCCCCACTAGTGACAGGGAAAACTCAGGAATGAAAGTTACATTAATAACTTGCTATGCTGCAGACAGGTGCATTAATGTGGGGGGAAAGGAGAGCATTATTCAGAACCCGCATGGGTTATTAACATGTGTGGTGGACCTTGACGGGAAAATCATCCCATGTGATGGAATATAACAGGAAAATCATCGCATGTGATGAACAGGGGCAGCAGGTGTAAGGTGACTAACCAGGTACCTACTTACTGCTGGGTGAACATAGACAGAAGGTGTCTTAAACACATCCTAATGTTTCCACCCGTACCGGGGATTGAACCAAACCTCGACGTGTGAGCTGAGTGCGCTACCAACCCAGCCACCGGACGCATAATGGGTCTAGGGACTGGGCCCCAAAGCGTAGAAAAAAAAATGCTGAAACTACCATATATAAGTGACCACAAGGAATATATTGAAGCGGTCAGAATAATGGTCAGTTGACGCGACCCTCCCTACCTTATAAGTTAGGTTAGGAATGTCGCTGTCTGCTGACTCCTAGCTCTCTCAGTTATCTTAGCGGTGATGCACTCAGTAGCGTGCTAAATGCTTGCTGTAGAACGTAAATAACAGCCACGTGGAACGCAAATCACAAAAGACTACGGCACAAGAGCATCCCGGAGAATATATGGAGAAGGTGCCTTGGTTAGATTCCCGGTACGGGTGGAAATATTGGGGGCGTGTTTCCTTAAGATACCTGCTGTCACTCTTCACTTAGTAGTAAGTAGGTACCTGGGTGTTAGGTGACTGGTGTGGGTGGTATCCTGGGGACAAAATTAACCTAAGTTGCGAGAAATTCTCTGCATAACCAGGGACTTTTTATATAGTATGCCATTGATGTCAGCTCATTGATGTCCTCATCCTCATATCTGACATAGACAGTGTCCACCATTGAAGACACTGCAAGACTCCAGGAGGACATTAACCAAATCTTTAAATGGGCCTCGGAAAACAATATGAAGTTCAATGATGAAAAATTTTAATTACTCAGATATGGAAAACGTGAGGAAATTAAAACTATATCGGAGTACAAAACAAATTCCAACCACAATAGAAAGAAAAACTAGTGTAAAAGACCTGGGAGTGATAATGTCAGAGGATGTCACCTTCAAAGACCACAACTTTGAATCAATCGCATCTGCTAGAAAAATGACAGGGTGGATACTGAGAACCTTCAAAACTAGGGATGCCAAGCCCATGTTGACACTTTACAGATCGCTTGTTCTATCTAGGCTGGAATATTGCTGCACACTAACTGCACCTTTCAAGGCGGGTGAAATTGCTGACCTAGAAAATGTGCAGAGAACCTTCACGGCACGCATAACTGCGATAAACCACCTCAATTACTGGGAACGCTTGAAGTTCCTAAACCTGTACTCCCTAGAACCCAGGCGGGAGAGACACGTGATTATATACACTTGGAAAATCCTAGAGGGATTAGTACCAAACTTGCACGCAAAAATCACTCCCTACGAAAGCAAAAGACTCCAACCCTACTGTAAATAGGAAGATGTGGTTAATTCCACATTTCTGAGGAATTGTTATTGATTTTTCCGGTTATAATATATTCTGCCTAAGGTAAATTTATGCCGTCATGTGAAGCTAAGACTTTGGTTGTGTAGTTTCAAAAATAGGTTAGACAAATGAGTGGTTGAGAGTTGGACCTGCCTAACATGGGTCAATAGACCTGCTTCAGTGCTCAAGACCTCTGCCATTACCCTCACCACACTAAACTATCTCAGTATAATTATTAACCAGGTAGATTAACACAATTATACATTCAAGTCAGGATGACATCTATGACATTTTTATTAGGGTATTTATACTCCCCCAGGATGCGACCCCTACCAGAAGGCTTGCTCAGGGCCAGTAGGCCTGCTGCAGTGTTCCCCATTTCTTATGTGAACAGTGCAAATGGATATAAGGGAACATGCCCACTTGTGCCCGGGATCGAATCCCGGTTCTTCAGTTGACGCCACTGCCAACTAAGCCATGATATATCACTTACACATCTCACCTCTGCTTCCTACACTCCTGCAGGATGGGTATAGATAGGCTGCATAATAAATATATTACACTAAAACTTCCTAAAATCTAACCAGTCTTCAGTTCTAAGCTTTACAACTCATTTCCCCAATTTTTATCTCCTCCCCATTCAAGGTAACCTATAGAATACATTCCTCGTTATTTCCTGGCCAGAGATTTCATCTCTGGTCAGGAAATAACGAGGAATGTATTCTCTGGTCGGGAGATAAGCTAATACTTTCCACTAAGCTACTTTTGATGTAAATTGCTAACAATCTTTCCTATACTCTCCCCACCAGCCTCCCACCTAATACAATTACTATCTGCTTCAATAACCAAACTTCAGTGGACTTGTTACCTGGAAATAACTTACAAGTGGGCCCTGCCCACCTCTGATGACGTCTCCAACTGCTGCATCTCCACATAACACTAAATGTTATGGGTCAGACCATTTACTAGTGTGGTTGTCTTCACCCCTCAGACTGGTCAATGTTGCTGTGTTGATCACTGTTGCAGCACACACAGCCAGGTACAGCACTCCTCAGACTGGTCAATGTTGCTGTGATTTCCACTGCTTTCATCCACATAAAACAAAAGCCAGGTCACCAGCTACTCCTCAGACTGGTCAATGTTGCTGTGTTGATCACTGTTGCAGCACACACAGCCAGGTACAGCACTCCTCAGACTGGTCAATGTTGCTGTGTTGATCACTGTTGCAGCACACACAGCCAGGTACAGCACTCCTCAGACTGGTCAATGTTGCTGTGTTGATCACTGTTGCAGCACACACAGCCAGGTACAGCACTCCTCAGACTGGTCAATGTTGCTGTGTTGATCACTGTTGCAGCGCACACAGCCAGGTACAGCACTCCTCAGACTGGTCAATGTTGCAGCACACAGCAGTTACCACACCTGAAACATTATAACCATCAATATTACACATATAAACAAACATTATAACCATCATTACACATATAAACACAAACATTATAACCATCAACATTATAAACATCAATATTACACATATAAACACAAACATTATAACCATCAACATTATAAACATCAATATTACACATATAAACACAAACATTATAACCATCAACATTACCATGTAATATAAACTAACATTACTGACGAACATTAATATTTAACACGGTAAAACTATACTTTCTTTAATATTTCTTAGACATTAACCTGATAACTAACAATTTGTTAACATGGAAGTCTATATCTGGATCACAAGGCGCAAGTTACTTGGATCAAGAGACCTTCACTAACTTATTTTTTAATAATGGGAAATAATATCCCAGAGCTAAATACACCATTATGGGTTATGTAACGCCTAGTTTACCTGGAGAGAATTCTAGGGGTCAACGCCCCTGCGGCCCGGTCTGTGACCAGGCCTCATGTTGGACCAGAGCCTGATCAACCAGGCTGTTACTGCTAGCCGCACGCAGTCCAACGTAAGAACCACAGCCCGGCTGGTCAGGTACCGACTTTAGGTGCCTGTCCAGTGCCTGCTTGAAGACAGCCAGGGGTTTGTTGGTAATCCCCCTTATGTATGCTGGGAGGCAGTTGAACAATCTTGGGCCAATGACACTTATTGTGTTGTCCCTCAACGTGCTAGTGGCACCCCTGCTTTTCATTGGGGGGATGTTACATCGTCTGCCGAGTCTTTTGCTTTCGTAGGGAGTGACTCTCGTGTGCAAGTTTGGTACTAATCCCTCGAGAATTTTCCACGTGTATATAACAATGTATCTCTCCCGCCTGCGTTCTAGGGAGTATAGGTTTAGAAACTTCAAGCGTTCCCAGTAATTGAGGTGGTTTATCGCAGTTATGCGTGCCGTGAAGGTTCTCTGCACATTTTCAAGGTCAGCAATTTCACCTGCCTTGAAAGGTGCAGTTAGTGTGCAGCAATATTCCAGCCTAGATAGAACAAGCGATTTGTAAAGTGTCAACGTGGGCTTTGCATCCCTGGTTTTGAAGGTTCTCATTATCCATCCTGTCATTTTTCTAGCAGATGCGATTGCTACGGTGTTATGGTCCTTGAAGGTGAGATCCTCTGACATGATCACTCCCAGGTCTTTGACATTAGTTTTTCCCTCTATTGTGTGGTTGGAATTAGTTTTGTACTCCGATGAGATTTTAATTTCCTCACGTTTTCCGTATCTGAGTAATTGAAATTTCTCATCATTGAACTTCATATTGTTTTCTGCAGCCCATTTAAAGATTTGGTATATGTCTGCTTGGAGTCTTGCAGTGTCTTCAACGGTGGACACTGTCATACAGATTCGGGTGTCATCTGCAAAGGAAGACACGGCACTGTGGCTTATATCCCTGTCTATGTCCGATATGAGGATGAGGAACAGGATGGGAGCAAGTACTGTGCCTTGTGGAACAGAACTTTTCACTGTAGCTGCCTCAGACTTTACTCTGTTGACTACTACTCTTTGTGTTCTACTTGTTAGGAAATTATAGATCCAGTGTGAGAGTTATTGTTTGATCAGAGGAAGGGGAGTAGCTCCAGTTCCTCGCATCAAAAACCCTCCACTAGGGTCAATCATCTAACCCCCCCCCCCGCCAAAATATTAGACCCCAAAGAAAATTAAATTAAAATTTAAAATATTAATAATTTAGTGACCAAACTGGTGCCGGGGACCAGGAGCTGCAACTCAACTCTGCTGGTGTACTTACAAATACGTCACTAGACAATACTTACGTTATTTAGGTGTATTAAGAGGCTGAGGAAGCGGTAAATCCGGCGGGGCGGCAGGAGGAGGAGCAACACTTCTCTCCTGTATAACCATTGAAGTTCAAGTGACCTTGAGGTTGGTCACTGACCTGACCTTCACTATAACACCATCACTGATAACCTGACTAACTCTGATTACCACCACTAGATGGCACTACTACACCACCACTAGATGGCACTACTACACCACCACTAGATGACACTACTACACCACCACTAGATGGCACTACTACACCACCACTAGATGGCACTACTACACCACCACTAGATGACACTACTACACCACCACTAGATGGCACTACTACACCACCACTAGATGGCACTACTACACCACCAACTAGATGGCACTATTGCACCACCACTAGATGGCACTACTACACCACCACTAGATCGCACTACTACACCACCACTAGATGGCACTACTACACCACCACTAGATGGCACTACTACACCACCAACTAGATGGCACTATTGCACCACCACTAGATGGCACTACTACACCACCACTAGATGGCACTACTACACCACCACTAGATGGCACTACTACACCACCACTAGATGGCACTACTACACCACCACTAGATGGCACTACTACACCACCAACTAGATGGCACTATTCACCACCACTAGATGGCACTACTACACCACCACTAGATGGCACTACTACACCACCACTAGATGGCACTACTACCACCACCACTAGATGGCACTACTACACCACCACTAGATGGCACTACTACACCACCACTAGATGGCACTACTACACCACCAACTAGATGGCACTATTACACCACCACTAGATGGCACTACTACACCACCACTAGATGGCATTAATACACCACTAGATGGCACTACTACACCACCACTAGATGGCACTATTACACCACCACTAGATGGCACTACTACACCACCAACTAGATGGCACTATTGCACCACCACTAGATGGCACTACTACACCACCACTAGATGGCACTACTACACCACCACTAGATGGCACTACTACACCACCAACTAGATGGCACTATTGCACCACCACTAGATTGCACTACTAAACCACCACTAGATGGCACTACTACACCACCACTAGATGGCACTACTACACCACCACTAGATGGCACTATTACACCACCACTAGATGGCACTACTACACCACCATTAGATGGCACTACTACACCACCAACTAGATGGCACTACTACACCACCACTAGATGGCACTACTACACCACCACTAGATGGCACTACTAAACCACCAACTAGATGGCACTATTGCACCACCACTAGATGGCACTACTACACCACCACAAGATGACACTACTACATCACCACTAGATGGCACTACTACACCACCAATAGATGGCACTACTACACCACCACTAGATGGCACAACTACACCACTAGATGACACTACTACACCACCACTAGATGGCACTACTACACCACCACTAGATGGCACAACTACACCACTAGATGACACTACTTCACCACCACTAGATGGCACTATTACACCACCACTAGATGGCACTACTACACCACTGGATGGCACTACTACACCACTAGATGGCACTACTACACCACTAGATGGCACTACTACACCACTAGATGGCACTACTACACCACCACTAGATGGCACTACTACACCACCACTAGATGGCACTACACCACCACTAGATGGCACTAATACACCACCACTAGATGGCACTACTACACCACTACTAGATGGCACTACTACACCACCCGATGGCCTCTACCCACTGTGGGCCCCCACCCCCACCACTAGATGGACCTAAACCCCCTAGATGGGTACTACACCCCCGGTGGCGCACCCCCACCCCCTGATGGCCTCTCCCCCCTGATGGCCTCACCACCACAAGGGGCCACACACCACCCTGATGGGGCCCCACCCCCTGGTGGCGCTCCACCCCCTGGGGGCCTCCCCCCCGGTGGCGGGCCTCACCCCCGGTGGCCCCCCCCTGGTGGCCCCACCCCGTGGGGGCCTCCCCCCTGGTGGCCCCCTCCCCCCTGGTGGCCTCACCCCATTATGGGCACACCCCCCTGATTGGCCTCCCCCCTGATGGCCCTCTCCCCCCTGATGGCCCTCTACCCCCCCTGGTTATCCCCCCCTTAAAAAGGGCCCACCCCCTGATGGCCTCTCCCCCTGATGGCTTACCCCCCGATGTTTTTCCCCCCCTGATGGACTCCCCCCCACGGTGGCTTTTCCCCCCCTGATGGCCGCACCACCCTGGTGGCCCCCCCCTGGTGGCCTTTCACCCCACTGATTTTTCACCCCCTGGGATACTAAAACCCCCCTGTGGCCTCTCACCCTAATGGCCTCCCCCCCTTTATGGCCTCCCCCCCGATGGCGCCCCCACCCCCTGGTGGGGGGACTCCCCCCTGAATCGGCCTCTCCCCCGTGGAGGGGCCTCTCCCCCTGGTGGCCCCCCCCCCTGGATCGCCCCACCACCGTGGGTTTTGGGGGCCCCGCCCCCTGGTGGCTTCCCCCCTGGTGGGCTCCTCCCCCCCTGGATCGGGCACCCCCCCTGGTGGCCTCTCCCACCCCGTGGCCTCCCCCCTGGTGGCCCTCCCCCCTGATGGGCTCTCCCCTAGTGGGGGTCCCCCCTGATGGCCCCCCCCTGGTGCCTCCCCCCCGGGGGGCCTCCCCCCGGTGGGGCCTCCCCCCCTGGATGGCCTCTCCCCCCAGTGGCTACACACCACTCTGATGTTTTTCCCACCACTGGTGGCCTCCCCCACCCAATGGCCTCCCCCCACCACTGATGGCCCCACTACCCTTATTTGGGCGCCAAAACATTGGGGATGGAACCTTTTGGATAAGTTTATTCCCGGGCATGATCCCATTCCTTTGGGTTGAGACCCCCACCACCACCTTCAAGAACCCCTCTCCGGGGCACCCCAGAGATTTGTTTTATCTTTTAGCAGCCCTCCCACCTTTGGGGGCCTCCCATCCTGGGCGGCCATACCCATCCTGTGGGCGGCCATCATCCTTGGGCGGTAGTCAAAAGATTAAGAGGTACAAATGGGTAAACTGATTAAGTTTATATGGCAAAAATCAAAAAGGGTTTAACTCAGGTAATCTGGGGCCAATCATGAAAGGTACAAATTTAAAGAACTCAGGTAATCTGGTCAAATCATGACAAGGTACAAAGGTAATGAACTCAGGTAGATCTGGTCACAATCATGACAAGGTACAAAGGTAATGAACTCAGGTAGATCTGGTCACAATCATGACAAGGTACAAAGGTAATGAACTCAGGTAGATCTGGTCACAATCATGACAAGGTACAAAGGTAATGAACTCCCGGTAGATCTGGTCACAATCATGACAAAGGTACAAGGTTTAACTCAGGTAGATCTGGTCACAATCATGACAAGTCAAAAGGGAATGAACTCAGGTAGATCTTGGTCCCCAATCATGACAAGGTCAAAGGTATTTACAGATTATAGAGGTATATAATGGGTCCAGAGATGGGCACATGAAGGGCAGGTATTGTACAACTAATTCTCATGAAGGGTGATTATGTACAAATAGTACTCTACATGAAGGGTAGATTTTGTACCACTAGTACTCTACATGAAGGGCAGATTATTGTACCACTAGTACTCTATATGAAGGGTAGATTATTGTACCACTAGTACTCTATATGAAGGGTAGATTATTGTACCACTAGTACTCTACATGAAGGGTAGATTATTGTACCACTAGTACTCTATATGAAGGGTAGATTGTACCACTAGTACTCTACATGAAGGGTAGATTATTGTACCACTAGTACTCTACATGAAGGGTAGATTATTGTACCACTAGTACTCTACATGAAGGGCAGATTATTGTACCACTAGTACTCTACATGAAGGGTAGATTATTGTACCACTAGTACTCTACATGAAGGGTAGATTATTGTACCACTAGTACTCTACATGAAGGGTAGATTATTGTACCACTAGTACTCTACATGAAGGGTAGATTATTGTACCACTAGTACTCTACATGAAGGGAGATTATTGTACCACTAGTACTCTACATGAAGAGATTATTGTACCATAGTACTCTACATGAAGGAGATTATGAAAGTACTACATGAAGGAGTTATTGTACCACTAGTACTCTACATAAGGGAGATTATTGTACCAATAGTACTCTACATAAGGCAAGAATAAAGTAGATTATGAAAGAAATACACTGTACTCTATGAGGTAGATTATTGTACATAGTACTACATGAAGTAAATTATGTAACTAGTATCTACATGAAAGGTAATTATTGTACAGTATATGAAGGTGATTATTGTCACTAGTACTCACATGAAGGGTGATTATTGTACACTAGTACTCTACATGAAGTAGATTCCACTCTTACATGGGCCACTAGTACTCTACATGAAGGGTAGATTATTGTACCACTAGTACTCTACATGAAGGGTAGATTATTGTACCACTAGTACTCTACATGAAGGGTAGATTATTGTACCACTAGTACTCTACATGAAGGGTAGATTATTGTACCACTAGTACTCTACATGAAGGGTAGATTATTGTACCACTAGTACTCTACATGAAGGGCAGATTATTGTACCACTAGTACTCTACATGAAGAGTAGATTATTGTACCACTAGTACTCTACATGAAGGGCAGATTATTGTACCACTAGTACTCTACATGAAGGCAGATTATTGTACCACTAGTACTCTACATGAAGGTAGATTATTGTACCACTAGTACTCTACATGAAGGGTAGATTATTGTACCACTAGTACTCTACATGAAGGGTAGATTATTGTACCACTAGTACTCTACATGAAGGGAGATTATTGTACCAATAGTACTCTACATGAAGGGTAGATTATTGTACCACTAGTACTCTACATGAAGGGTAGATTATTGTACCACTAGTACTCTACATGAAGGGTAGATTATTGTACCACTAGTACTCTACATGAAGGGTAGATTATTGTACCACTAGTACTCTACATGAAGGGTAGATTATTGTACCATAGTACTCTACATAAAGGGCAGATTATTGTACCACTAGTACTCTACATGAAGGGTAGATTATTGTACCACTAGTACTCTACATAAAGGGCAGATTATTGTACCAATAGTACTCTACATAAAAAAGAAAAATAAAGGTTTATAAAAGAGAAAATAAAAGGTCTGTATTTCCTCTTATTTTCTTAGGTCTTTATTTCCTCTTATGAGGTTTACAGGGTATTACGTGTATTATTGCATACAAGTAATTTTTGTGAGGTAAGAGGGACTTAGTCACAGTAGGTCACTGAACTGTCACTGCCTCGATGCCCACTCCTTCGCCACTCTCACAAAATCTACACCTAACATTAAATTAATAATTAACATTAACAAAAAACATACAGCTGCTCTGGTAAATTAAAATTATGTGGACTGGATAAAACTGAAAAGAACCGATCTCCAGTAAGGATTAATGGGAACGCTAATACAAAGACAAGGTAAGACTTTCCTAATTAACTTTATACCTGTATATGATGACAACATTTCATGTATTTATTAAAAAGAGGAATTTTGATATTAATACTCACCGTCTATGTCACAGGTGAGACACACCATAACGCCTACCTAAGAAATATAATTAAAGTGGGCAGTGAGTAATCTAGTTGGTAGTAACAATGGTGTACTTCCCTGGGTCAGCTGTGATGACGCTGAATTATTTACATTATAGCACCACCGACTAGTGTTCACACATTAAGTTTTCTTTATGACCTCTCCCCTTGGAAGCACTCACTCGCTTCCTCACAAGTAATAATAATAATATCTTTATTTACTACCAGTACATGTACAAGGTATACAGACCATAGCTGACATCAATGACATACTACTATATAGAAAGTCCCTTGTTATGCTGATTTCCCGCAAATTAGGTCAGTTTTGTCCCAGGATGCCACCCACACCAGTCCACTAACACCCAGGATGCGACCCAACACCCGTCCACTAACACCCAGGATGCGACCCACACCAGTCCAATAACACCCAGGTACCCATTTTACCGATGGGTGAACATAGACAACCAGTGTAAGGAAACACGTCCAATGTTTCCATTAATACGCCATATTTACATTACCACTGAACATTTATATTACATTATATTAACAATTATTGGAAAATCATAGGAAAAAAAAATTCCACATCTTCCAGCAAACAATTTCCTCTCGCTTGACGAATTCAAAAGAAGAGTGAAGGTTTGCCTTAGTCCCTCCCAGACCAGGTCCGTCAGGGGATTGGAACGGCTTTGAGGGAGGAGTTAGATTCCATTAGTAAGATTGGATCCCATTACTAGATGATGGAAGACTTTGTGTGTATGTGTTAATATAGATTGCGTTTTCTGTCTCCCATAGAGGACGTTTTCTGTTGCACCTACCCTTGCCTACAGGTCGTTTTCTGTGGTACCTACCTTCCCTGCAGGTCATAATATCTGACTAACTCCTAGGCATTCATTTATTGCTAGCTAACAGGGGCATCAGGTTTTAGGAGAGTTCCACATACATCACACCTCGCCCAGGGTTCGACCCGGGTACTTTCGATTGTGAAGCAAGTAGGTAATGCAGTTGTGTCGCATCCTGGGGAAGGGTCCTGCAATTGGGTCCCAAAGGAAATAAAATAACTCGCACATATGTTACCATTATGCAATAATGGCAACCATGCTATGCAAGATGGTAAACAACCACGGGGAGGACGTTTCAAAAAGGCTGCTTCACTCCAGGTCAATTAATGGCTATTTTGAAGGCCATTTAGTGGTGTACTTCAAAGATATCCTCATGGGTAAATTACCTTTACTAAGTAAGCTTATTTAAGTACAGGTATACATAAGTACCATTATCATACATATGTGTAAATTATCCACCAGAATAACCCAAAAAAAAGTCAAAGTGACTTATTTCCATTGGGGTTCTTGACTTATTTCTACTGGGGTCCTTGACTTATTTCTACTGGGGTCCTTGACTTATTTCTACTGGGGTCCTTGACTTATTTCTACTGGGGTTCTTGACTTATTTCTACTGGGGTTCTTGACTTATTTCTACTGGGGTTCTTGACTTATTTCTACTGGGGTCCTTGACTTATTTCTACTGGGGTCCTTGACTTATTTCTACTGGGGTCCTTGACTTATTTCTACTGGGGTCCTTGACTTATTTCTACTGGGGTCCTTGACTTATTTCTACTGGGGTTCTTGACTTATTTCCACTGGGGTCCTTGACTTATTTCTACTGTGGTCCTTGACTTATGTCTACTGGGGTCCTTGACTTATTTCTACTGGGGTCCTTGACTTATTTCTACTGTGGTCCTTGACTTATGTCTACTGTGGTCCTTGACTTATGTCTACTGGGGTCCTTGACTTATGTCTACTGGGGTCCTTGACTTATTTCTACTGGGGTTCTTGACTTATTTCTACTGGGGTTCTTGACTTATTTCTACTGGGGTTCTTTTGACTTATTTCTACTGGGGTTCTTAACTTATTTCTACTGGGGTTCTTGACTTATTTCTACTGGGGTTCTTGACTTATTTCTACTGGGGTTCTTGACTTATTTCTACTGGGGTTCTTGACTTATTTCTACTGGGGTCCTTGACTTATTTCCACTGGGGTTCTTGACTTATTTCTACTGGGGTTCTTGACTTATTTCTACTGGGGTTCTTGACTTATTTCTACTGGGGTTCTTGACTTATTTCTACTGGGGTTCTTGACTTATTTCTACTGGGGTTCTTGACTTATTTCTACTGGGGTTCTTGACTTATTTTCATGGTTGTTATTTACAGAATGAGTCACAGGAGGGCATACGTTCCCTAAGAGAAATAACCCATGGGTAAATTCTGATAAATCTGGTGGAAGAGGCGGAAGGGGGAAGAACGCATGGGAAGAAAGGGTAGAGAAGGAATTTGTGGGGAGGGGAGGGGAAGGAAGGGAGAGAGATGGAAGGAGGGGGAGAGAGAGGGAGGTAAGGAGGGGGAAGAGAGGGAGGGAAGAAGGAATATAATTACAGAGAAATGCGAGGAGAGTTGGGATGTTAAGATAGTTAGTTTGTCAGTTGATCTCTCGTTCATTAGCGTAATTTTTAGCCTGATGAATAAGTGACAATATGCTACTATATATACGTGTGTATATATATATATATATATATATATATATATATATATATATATATATATATATATATATATATATATATATATATATATTATTGCTACAACTAATAATAATAATAACTATACCTGGAGGGTATACTGTTGTTATACCCCGCGGGACGCAGGGGTCAACGCCCCCGCGGCCCGGTCCGTGACCAGGCCTCGTAGTGGATCAGGGCCTGCTTAACCAGGCTATTACTGCTGGCCGCACGCAACCCGACGTACGAACCACAGCCCGGCATCATCAGTAATGCTGATAATGGCTTAATATCAGCAATAACATTCAACTAAGCCAGTCTTCACGAATTCGTGAACTATCCATACAAAACTGTGTCGTACAGGGTAGACAACACCGAGGCAGCAGAGCCTAGCTAGAGCCATATACAGTATTGACCCTCTTACAGTACATCAGATAATATGCTAATACTTACACGATGGGTTTACAGGCGTCTTGATATCATGCTAATAACCCTGCTAATGACCACCTGCCCACCCATGATATAAGGTACCCAGCTGGGGGTAGTGGCCTTAACAATGAATGATGGGAAATGGTTATTTGGTATTGGTATTTTGTTTCTTAGGGGATAATTGGGGAAGATTTTCTTGCCGTGGGTCTGTTGATAACTGGTTCCAGTTAACAGGTGATAGTAGAAGTATAAAGGAAAAGGTTATAATCAGAATTTTTGAAGGAGTGGTAAGCCAGTGGAAGGCCACGGTCAGATAACCAAAAGCTCCAGCTGTGGGTCATCGTATGACTAAGACCAGCGTCAGGAAACACTTGTTCTGTTTCCTGACAAACCTTACCTGACCTAACCTGAAGACCAGCGTCAGGAAACACTTGTGCTGTGTCCTGACAAACCTTACCTAACCTAACCTGAAGACCAGCGTCAGGAAACACTTGTCCTGTTTCCTGACAAACCTTACCTAACCTAACCTGAAGACCAGCGTCAGGAAACACTTGTACTGTTTCCTGACAAACCTTACCTAACCTAACCTGAAGACCAGCGTCAGGAAACACTTGTACTATTTCCTGACAAACCTTACCTAACCTAACATGAAGACCAGCGTCAGGAAACACTTGTGCTGTTTCCTGACAAACCTTACCTAACCTAACCTGAAGACAGCGTCAGGAAACACTTGTGCTGTTTCCTGACAAACCTTACCTAACCTAACCTGAAGACCAGCGTCAGGAAACACTTGTGCTGTTTCCTGACAAACCTTACCTAACCTAACCTGAAGACCAGCGTCAGGAAACACTTGTGCTGTTTCCTGACAAATATTACCTAACCTAACCTGAAGACCAGCGTCAGGAAACACTTGTGCTGTTTCCTGACAAACCTTACCTAACCTAACCTGAAGACCAGCGTCAGGAAACACTTGTGCTGTTTCCTGACAAACCTTACCTAACCTAACCTGAAGACCAGCGTCAGGAAACACTTGTGCTGTTTCCTGACAAACCTTACCTAACCTAACCTGAAGACCAGAGTCAGGAAACACTTGTGCTGTTTCCTGACAAACCTTACCTAACCTAACCTGAAGACCAGCGTCAGGAAACACTTGTGCTGTTTCCTGACAAACATTACCTAACCTAACCTGAAGACCAGCGTCAGGAAACACTTGTGCTGTTTCCTGACAAACCTTACCTAACCTAACCTGAAGACCAGAGTCAGGAAACACTTGTGCTGTGTCCTGACAAACCTTACCTAACCTAACCTGAAGACCAGCGTCAGGAAACACTTGTGCTGTTTCCTGACAAACCTTACCTAACCTAACCTGAAGACCAGAGTCAGGAAACACTTGTGCTGTGTCCTGACAAACCTTACCTAACCTAACCTGAAGACCAGGTCAGGAAACACTTGTGCTGTTTCCTGACAAACCTTACCTAACCTAACCTGAAGACCAGAGTCAGGAAACACTTGTGCTGTTTCCTGACAAACTTACCTAACCTAACCTGAAGACCAGCGTCAGGAAACACTTGTGCTGTTTCCTGACAAACCTTACCTAACCTAACCTGAAGACCAGAGTCAGGAAACACTTGTGCTGTTTCCTGACAAACCTTATCTGAAGACCAGCGTCAGGAAACACTTGTGCTGTTTCCTGACAAACATTACCTAACCTAACCTGAAGACCAGCGTCAGGAAACACTTGTGCTGTTTCCTGACAAACATTACCTAACCTAACCTGAAGACCAGGTCAGGAAACACTTGTGCTGTTCCTGACAAACCTTACCTAACCTAACCTGAAGACCAGGTCAGGAAACACTTGTGCTGTGTCCTGACAAACCTTACCTAACCTAACCTGAAGACCAGCGTCAGGAAACACTTGTGCTGTTTCCTGACAAACCTTACCTAACCTCGTGTCAGTACACCTGGAGAGGGTTTCGGGGGTCAACGCCTCATGGTGGATCAGATCTGATCAACCAGACTGTTGACAAGTCATGCAACATGTGCAACACTTACGTATCTTTACTGAGGAAACGTTTCGCCACACGGTGGCTTCATCAGTCCTATACAAAGAATAGTAAAGATGAGAAGGAGAGTGAGGCAATCAGTCCCTCAATCATAAAACTGAGGGACTGATTACCTCAATCTCCTTTAGATCATCACTATTATTTGTACTGGACTGATGAAGACACTGTGTGGCGAAACGTTTGCACAATATACCCAGGTATTGCACATACGTCTAATGTACCAACTTCCCATCTCTTCACCCTGGCCATTTAAATGGCCCACCATGGCCACTCCGCTTAACGAATCACCGTTCCCAATGGCACAGTCACTTCTCCACAACATTCTACCTCTTTTCACTAACTCACTACAGCCTGACACTTATTCATTACGTTAAAAAAACGTATTTACACAGCGCAACAGGTGTTGTGTCCGCCTCACCCACTGTCCATCTTGGTGGTATAACCGCTCACAACATTGCCTCCTGTGGGGGGTTATTTAGCCTAGTTTTAAGCCTATCTATTACACGGGGGTCATTAAGGTTGCGTTTCACATGTACCTTGCTAGTGGAGACGCCTCGAATCCCTCCCCAAAATAAGGAAATTAGATATTTAAGCTGTAATGTATACAAGAGATGTACACATCTAGCCGCCTGGGACGTAATTTTAAGTGGAATGAATAAACACTTGAATCACAAACAATAAATTAATGGTTACAGTAACCAGGCTTTGTTAGTGACTAGGCTTCTTACAGTGCTAGGCTTTTTCACAGTAACTAGGCCTTGTTAGTGGCTAGGCTTTTTCACAGTAACTAGGCCTTGTTAGTGGCTAGGCTTTTTCACAGTAACTAGGCCTTGTTAGTGGCTAGGCTTTTTCGCAGTAACTAGGCCTTGTTAGTGGCTAGGCTTTTTCACAGTAACTAGGCCTTGTTAGTGGCTAGGCTTTTTCACAGTAACTAGGCCTAACGACTAGGCTTGCTTACAAACCATCCGAATACATACTTTTTTCCTTGTCTTGTCAATTTTTTAGGGGGGGGGGTGAGGCTTTGTAGAGCGCCTTACACACGATTATATTATTATTATAATCATAACTAAGCGCTAAACCGGCAAGGGTTCTGGAGGCGACGGGCGTTTTTCCCTGTGGATCGTCACTCTGAGGTGCGTCGTCTGTGGGGGTTTAAATGAGCTGCTGCTACCACTGTTGCTACTTCTACTACCACCACCACTATTATAGTTGCCGGGGTCGAGTCATTGCTCCTGGCCCCGTGTGTGTGTGTGTACCAACAGCAACCAAACCCTTGCTATCTAGTCACCCATCTATCTACCGACCACAACTCGCCTCCACCACCTCAATCACTCCCCCCCACCTCATCACTCCACCTCCCTCCATCTCACACTGACAGATGCCCTTACCTAATATACGAAACCCGTCCCGTGTGATGGAATATGACAGGGAACATAGCTAGCGCTTGTTCCCACCATGGAACTATCGTATAGAATAGTGTAGCAACACTGCTGGTGTTCCCACCATGGAACTATCATATAGAATAGTGTAGCAACACTGCTGGTGTTCCCACCATGGAACTATCATATAGAATAGTGTAGCAACACTACTGGTGTTCCCACCATGGAACTATCATATAGAATAGTGTAGCAACACTGCTGGTGTTCCCACCATGGAACTATCATATATAATAGTGTAGCAACACTACTGGTGTTCCCACCATGGAACTATCATATAGAATAGTGTAGCAACACTGCTGGTGTTCCCACAATGTAACTATCATATAGTGGGGGAGGGGCGAGATGACCTGTAAAACAATCCAGGGGTCACCGCCCCCGTGACCTGGTACCAGGCCTGGATGACATCCTGACTTATCAAGGCTGTTGGCGCTGGCAGCACGCAGACCAATGTTTGCACCACAGTCCGGCTCATCAGGAAGTTCTCTCTTGAAAATGGGGGGATGGGGAAGATACGTGTGTAGGGGTGGTTGGGGAGGCAGGTTTGTAGGGGAGGTGGGGAGTAAAACGTAGTTAATGTGGGGGTGATGGAATCTTTCTGTATCGCTCATTCAATCAGATTGCTTATCTACGGTCAAGAGATTAATTATATCCTATATTTGGATCAGAAAATGTTGGGAGAGGAAGAGGAGTGAGGGAAGGAGGAGAAGGAAGAGTTGAAGGAGAAGGCGAAGAGGGAGTAAGAAGAGGAAGAAGAGGAAGAAGATAGTCTTAGGTAACAGTGTTTTGACAAGGTCAGTGTTTGTTACCCGGGTGAGGTGTACACACCTGTCATCCCTCACACACACCTGTCATCCCTCACACACACCTGTCATCCTCCACACCTGTCATCTCACAGTCACCTGTCATCCTCACACACACCTGTCATCCTCCACACACCTGTCATCCTCACACACCTGTCATCCTCCACACACCTGTCATCCTCACACACCTGTCATCCTCACACACACCTGTCATCCTCACACACCTGTCATCCTCAACACACCTGTCATCCTCACACACACCTGTCATCCTCACACACCTGTCATCTCACACACCTGTCATCCCTCACACACCTGTCATCCCTCACACACACCTGTCATCCTCACACACACCTGTCATCCTCACACACACTGTCATCCCTCACACACACTGTCATCCCTCACACACACCTGTCATCCCTCACACACACCTGTCATCCCTCACACACACCTGTCATCCCTCACACACACCTGTCATCCCTCACACACACCTGTCATCCCTCACACACACCTGTCATCCCTCACACACACCTGTCATCCCTCACACACACCTGTCATCCCTCACACACACCTGTCATCCCTCACACACCTGTCATCCCTCACACACACCTGTCATCCCTCACACACACCTGTCATCCTCACACAGTCATCCTCACACACCTGTCATCCTCACACACACCTGTCATCCCTCACACACACCTGTCATCCCTCACACACACCTGTCATCCTCACACACACCTGTCATCCCTCACACACACCTGTCATCCCTCACACACACCTGTCATCCCTCACACACCTGTCATCCCTCACACACACCTGTCATCCCCCCACCATCTGGAGAAGACCCGGGCCGGATGTACCGGCGAACCTACAACAACCACCACCAGGACGGAGCATCTGTCCAGGAACTCTACCATGGCCACCTCCATGGTCTCAGACCAGTGTGGGCTGCTTAATGGTCTTGGGAAGACCACGGTCAGCACAAGTTCCTGGTCTCACAATGTGAAAACTAGATATATATAGTTCTAGGCCTTTCGTGTTGCAATCAATACATTATCAGGAGCTTGCAATTTTACAGAAATGAGTAGGAAATCAACCATGGTTCCCCACCTCACACCAGCAGACACTCATGGTTCCCCACCTCACACCAGCAGACACTCATGGTTCTCCACCTCACACCAGCAGACACTCATGGTTCCCCACCTCACACCAGCAGACACTCATGGTTCCCCACCTCACACCAGCAGACACTCATGGTTCCCCACCTCACACCAGCACTCATGGTTCCCCACCTCACACCAGCAGACACTCATGGTTCCCCACCTCACACCAGCAGACACTCATGGTTCCCCACCTCACACCAGCAGATACTCATGGTTCCCCACCTCACACCAGCAGACACTCATGGTTCCCCACCTCACACCAGCAGACACTCATGGTTCCCCACCTCACACCAGCAGACACTCATGGTTCCCCACCTCACACCAGCAGACACTCATGGTTCCCCACCTCACACCAGCAGACACTCATGGTTCCCCACCTCACACCAGCAGACAACCACACTTCCCAACCTCACACCAGCAGACAACCACACTTCCCAACCTCACACCAGCAGACAACCACACTTCCCAACCTCACACCAGCAGACAATCATGCTTCCCCATCTCACATCAGCAGACAACCATGCTTCCCCATCTCACATCAGCAGACAACCATGCTTCCCCCCTCACACCAGCAGACAACTATGCTCCCCACCTCACACCAGCAGACAACCATGCTCCCCACCTCACACCAGCAGACAACCATGCTCCCCACCTCACACCAGCAGACAACCATGCTCCCCACCTCACACCAGCAGACAACCACACTCCCCCACCTCACACCAGCAGACATCCATGCTTCCCCACCTCACACCAGCAGACAACCATGCTTCCCCACCTCACACCAGCAGACAACCATGCTTCCCCACCTCACACCAGCAGACAACCATGCTCCCCACCTCACACCAGCAGACAACCATGCTCCCACCTCACACCAGCAGACAACCATGCTCCCCACCTCACACCAGCAGACAACCACACTCCCCCACCTCACACCAGCAGACAACCATGCTTCACCACCTCACACCAGCAGACAACCATGATCCCCACCTCACGCCAGCAGACAACCACACTCCCCCACCTCACACCAGCAGACAACCATGCTTCCCCACCTCACACCAGCAGACAACCACACTCCCCCACCTCACACCAGCAGACAACCATGCTTCCCCACCTCACACCAGCAGACAACCATGCTTCCCCACCTCACACCAGCAGACAACCATGCTCCCCACCTCACACCAGCAGACAACCATGCTCCCCACCTCACACCAGCAGACACTCAATACATTCAACCATTTCCAATATAATTTTTTCAGGGATATAAAAACAATGTTTATATTTCTCAGTTTGTGTTGAATATAAATAAAATTTATATAATTTATATACACACTGATGCATTATTATGTACACTATCATGGTATCCTAAATAGTAATTATTTTTCACAGACTTTTTTTTTTTCCTTTCAAGAGTTACAAGACCGTCTGTTGATGCCAGTTCAGGGCTCTTGAGCTGAGGATTGAGGGCTGCATTCCTCTTGCTCGGATCAAGAGCCCTTCACCAGCATCAAGATGTCTCTCGTGATGGGAGAAGTTACAGTCAGTTCACTTACAGTGCTCCTGTATGATTCTAAATGCAACTGAAAAAAAAAATTATTCCTGAATTGAAGACCTTGCAGAGTCCTTCATGGTAGAGGCAGGCCCCACTTTACAGCACTTATCTTCACAGTGCTTCACTTTACAGCGCTTTGCTTTACAGCGTTTCACTAACACTGCAGTTTTCAATTATAGTCATTCTTCATGCATTCAGACCTCGTATAATATATTCATCACTCACTATTAGCTAAAGATGAAAATATTTAAAAGTAATGTGTGCACTGTATATACATTTTTTAGGCCTAGATCTATTGCTCACTTAATATGTGATAGTGTAAACATGTTATCAGGCTTTTATATGAATTTAATAATGATGATTTTAAGTGATTTTCACTTTACAACTGTAGCCCGGAACCTAACCTGCTGTATAAGTGGGGCCCTACAGTAGCCTGGAACCTAACCTGCTTTATAAGTGGGGCCCTACAGTAGCCTGGAACCTAACCTGCTGTATAAGTGGGGCCCTCTTGTATGAGCTATTCAAATTTGAGTGAAGTTTTTCAACTGCATTAACCCCAAAAAAAATCCCACTGTACACAAAAAGTCAATAAGAAAGCCTTGTACACAAAAACGTAACTGGAACATTAAACGCTTAGGCACTACCTCACACATCTGTACACATCCTCCTCTCTCTCTTAGGGGCTAACGACTCTTGATCCCAAGAGTTGGAGCTGCCTCTCCATCTTTGGATCAAACCTAATTACCAATAATAATGTCAGGGATGATGCCATATGTTAAGTACACACTCAGGTTTGTGACAAGTCAGGGCACTATAATGCAGTCCTAGCAGCACTGAGAGGCACTATAATCACAGAGGCACTATAATCACAGAGACACTATAGTCACAGAGGCACTATAGTCACAGAGGCACTATACAGTCACAGCAGCACTTGAGTGGCACTTAGAAATGTTACAGTGGCACCTACATAACTCAAGTCACATATCACACAACTTAGAGATGCACTGAACAGGTCTACAACCAAAACCCATCATCAGATGTTTGTGCCTTTGTCACTTGCAGGAGAGACTGTCACTTCCAGCAGGAAGACCGTCACTTCCAGCAGGAAGACTGTCACTTCCAGCAGGAAGACTGTCACTTCCAACAGGAAGATTGCCACTTCCAGCAGGAAGACCATCACTTCCAGCAGGAAGACCATCACTTCCAGCAGGAAGACTGTCACTTCCAGCAGGAAGACTGTCACTTCCAGCAGGAAGACTGTCACTTTTGCCAGGAAGACTGTCACTTCCACCAGGAAGACTGTCACTTTCAGGCAGGAGACTGTCACTTCCTGGGGAGGACACTGCCACTTTCAAGTGACCACACTTGTCGCTCACTACTGGCAAGCTTCATCACAAACTTTTTGTAACACATCATCTCTAGATCCCAAAAATTGTCACTCTCCTGATGTCAAAAATTCCCGACCTTGGACGTGATGAGATGTCCTGCCTCTCCAAGCGACGAACATTCCTTGCCAGAGTGATTTTCAGAAATGTCGAGCGATTTTCAAAAATGTAGAGCGATTTTCAAAAATGTCGAGCAATTTTCAAAAATGTCGAGTGATTTTCAAGAATGTCGAGCAATTTTCAAAAATGTCGAGCAATTTTCAAATACATCAACATCTCCACATTAACTTACACGATGTACTCGGCGGCTCTGCACAGCTCAGCTCCATCCAGCATCCACTTGGCTTGAATCCTCAAGGAACCGCAGAGCATCTGGAAAGCTGGCCACGGGGCACCATCGTTCTCCCCTTGTTCATCGACGATTTCTCCTGCTACCCTCCTGAGGTGGATATCATGGGCAGGTGTCGAGGGCGGGTGCTCAGGAGGTGCCGTTGCCATAATAGCCGTTGGTGTTGAGGGGTTCCGTCTCTGTCTTGTCATGGGGTCGCTGCCTCTTGAAGAAACCCATCTGTAAACAGATGGGAAAAATCATCAAAGCATCCAAAGAAACACAATTATTATTTATGAGAATGTGTGATACACATTGTATTGTATTCTTAGTCTTGTTTTTGTTTTTGCTAAGAGGAAGAAAGACAAAATATGCATCTAGCAAAGGCCAGTAGGTGAGACAACAACTCTTGTAATATAAATACAGAAAGCTACAGCCTATCTTTGAAACCTGGTACCAGAGAGTACCACATATTGCTACACTACCACCATCTTCCTTCACAAAACTACCATAATCCTACACCACCACCACCACTACCACCCTGCAGAATTATCCAACCTAGTACCAATATTCTACAAACATCATACAGAATTACAACTACCACCATTCTACAACCCCTACCATATCATACAGAATTACAACAACTACCATCACACCATACAGGAATAACCACAACTACTGCATTCTACAACCACACCATGCAGAATTACCACTACCACCACCATTCAACCAGCAGCAGCAGACCACCACACCCCGGAGAGCCACCAACAGACTACTCACCGCCCACAGCAGAGTACTCAGCAGAGCCAGCAGGAGCAGACCAGCCAGGATGCTGCCAACCACCACCACCCACTTCAGAGAACTTCTTTGTTCCTCAGGTCCTGTCCTGACCACTGTGGTCACGGTCCTGGACCACAGCCCCCTCCTGCTGCTGCTGTCTTCTGCTGTCTGATGGTCGTTGGTGGTGGCACTGCTCTGGTGCCACCACTCCTCCCCGGTCCTGGAGCTAGAGCCTCTTGCTGCAGCCACCACCACACGAGATGATATCTTCACCTGTGGCATCCCCACCTGTCATAATCATTATTATTATGAATAGTTTTATTATTGTAGATGAATGGTTCAGAGAACCGACAAGTTGTTAAATTAGACACATATGCAACACTTGGGTATCTTTATCTTTAAGGACCTACTTCGACTAGTGAATGATACCACTATGACCCCGCCTCCTCCTGCTTCATCTCACCTGTCTACAGTATATAAGCAACTTCTATTTGCCTTATGCTGTATTTACTTTAAGATTGATGGACTGAACACATCGACTCCAGGCCGAGGGACTGATTACCTCAAACTCCTCCTCTTATTACTACTTTATTCTTTGTATGGACTGATGAAGCCACTGTGTGGCGAAACGTTTCCCCAATAAAGATACCCAAGTGTTGCATATGTGTATAATTTAACAGTTTTATTATTATTATTGTGCTGCTCTTCATTGGGAAGCGCCAGACCCTTATGGATTTATCGCTTCAAAATAAATATAGTAATAAACTGTTGCTTACATTGAAGGCAGTGTGAGAGGAAAGAAAGGAAGGAAAGGAGGAAGGGAGGGAGGCTATGGGAATCTCTCTCTCTAAGGGAAAGTGAGAAAGGAAGGGGAGAGACAGGAGTATGGAGGAAAGGTAAATGGGAGGTAGGGGGGTGTATGGTCATGGAAGTACAAACCTTACGGAGGGTGTCTATCCAGAGTCTGGATCTGACACGGATCACCACACTGTCTGAGGCGGCAAGCGGGGCCACGGAACACACCATGCGGGTACAGTTAGTGGGTCCGCATGACAGTTCCTCCTCCAGGCCCTCCAGATCCAGATCGTTCCGACGGCCCCTCCGATGGTTTCGGTCGTGTCGGCGTCGACGGAGGCCCTCCGCTTGATCGTTGAGGACCTCGCCTGAGTCTTCAGGGAGCCGGGGTGATGCGCTGCCTGTCCTGGAAGCGCCACCTGGTCCAGAAGTATTGTCTGGTGTGCCAGGCAGGTTGTGTGAGGCTTCGTCCACCTGCAAGGTAGTGTGGAAGTCAAGGACCCAAATGGAAATAAGTCAAAGACCCCAATGGAAGTAAGTTAAAGACCCCAATGGAAATAAGTCAAGGACCCCAATGGAAATAAGTAAAAGACCCCAATTGCAATAAGTCAAGGACCCCAGTAGAAATAAGTCACTTTGTCTGATGTTTTTGTGCTATCCTGGTGGGTAATTGACACTGTGTATGATAATTGTAATTATGTGTGTACCTGTGCCTCAATAAACTTACTAACCAGATTTTCCTGACTGCCTATCAGATCAGTCCGATTTACCAATCCTTTAACTAGCCACCGATATAAAGTTTTTTTTTTAAGATTTGGCACTGAAGTGAGACAGTACTGGACAGTGCCACTCATACTGTGAGTGAACATAGTTATAGCAGACTTGTTGTATTATACTAGTAGTTATAGCACCTACTAACCTCTAGTCCTAGGTAGTTGACATGTGGGAGACTATGGCAGACAGCAGGAGGGGACACCATGGGAGTTTCCAGCAGGTACAGCAGGGGGTCCTGGGAGAGCGTTCTGCTGGGCCACAGCAGGATGACGTATGCCGCTGGCAGATCCGACGGACCTCGGTTCGTGATGTCGTACACGTGCATGACTTCTGGACCGACCTGGCGTTCGTGTGTGAGCTGACCATGGTCCCCGACCAGACCGATGCCGTACATAGAGGCGTTGTAGTCAAAAGGCTCGTCAGGGATGGATATCCTGCAATGGTGGTGGAAGATAGTGGTAGGGGATGGTAGTGGAGGATGGTGGTAGGGGATGGTGTGGAGGATGATGGTTATGGATGGTGGTAGGGGATGGTGGTTATGGATGGTTTTTATGGATGGTTGTAGAGGATGGTGGTTATGGATAGTTGTAGAGGATGGTGGTTATGGATGGTTGTAGAGGATGGTGGTTATGGATGATTGTAGGGGATGGCTGAAGAGGATGGTGGTAGAGGACAATAGTCACAGATGGCTGTAGGGGATAATAGTAATAATAATAATAATAATAATAATAATAATAATGATAATAAGCGATCTCAAATATCTACTCCTTAGACCTCGCTCTTTCTGGCAGACCAATTACCCCCTAGCTCTGCCCCTAGGCCTCTTTCTGGCAGACCAATTATCCCCTAGCTCTGTCCCCTAGATCTTTCTCTGGCAGACCAGTTACCCCCTAGCTCTGCCCCTAGACCTCTCTCTGGCAGACCAATTATCCCCTAGTTCTGTCCCCTAGATCTTTCTCTGGCAGACCAGTTACCCCCTAGCTCTGCCCCTAGACCTCTTTCTGGCAGACCAATTATCCCCAAGCTCTGTCCCCTAGACCTCTCTCTGGCAGACCAGTTACCCCCTAGCTCTGCCCCTAGACCTCTCTCTGGCAGACCAGTTACCCCGTAGCTCTGCCCCTAGACCTCTCTCACTCACCCCTTGATATTAATATCACTCCTGACGGTGACAGGAAGGGCAAGGGCAGCATGGTTGTCCAGAGTTGTGGCTGGATCCTCGGGGTTGGCGGAGGAGGCTGTGATGTGGAAGTCCAGGCTGGAGGTGTTGAGGAGGTGAGGTGTTGGTTGGAACACCAGCTGCAACACCACCAGTGCCTCAGATGGTAGTGGGTTCCCTACGTCACAGATCACCTGTGGAACACACAGGTTAGAGTGGGTATTTTGTACTGAAGGTGGCTAGTTTACCGTGTTATATGACCATGCTGTAGATGGTAGTGTCTGCTACACTTCCAGAAGTACTTGTAACCAAGCCTAAGCCTGGCCACTACAACATCAGTCATTATTCACATCCTAAGTTATTCCATAGACATGCTTATCAACGTTAACACGGTGAGTGATGGATCTACTCTGCCTTCTAACTGCCTTCCTATGACATTAAGATTATATATATGAAGGATTCAGATGGAACTGATTAGCAAGACTTGAGTCCTGGAGGTCTGGCATTTCCACTCCTACAGTTATATTCTTCACTGCACAGATAACCAGCACACAGGAGAGTGAAACATATGACCATGCATTAACTAGCCGCACACAAGCGTGAAGGGAAGGTAGCCAGTATACGAGATGAGACGGGGCCAGGAGTAGAATGAGAGGAGGTAGAAGCAGTGGTGGTAGGGGCAGTAGTAGTAATAGTAGTGCTAGTAGTAGTAGTAGTGGTAATGGTAGTAGTATTAATGTAGTAGTAATAGTAGTAGCAATAGTAGTGGTAGTAGTAGTAGTAATAGTAGTAGCAGTGGTAATAATACTAGTAGTGGTAATAGTAGTAGTAACACCTCACACTCACCCATAACACACACCTAACACCTCTAACACTCACCTAACACTGGCCTAACACTAGTATCACCTGCCTCCACTAACCTCCTCTGAATTAGTCTTGATGACTGTTGAACAGATGGGCGTCACATCAGGAGCAGTGTTCTCCTGCAGGAGGAACCTGCTGAAGGTGGCTCCCCTGGGCACCTTCACCTGCAGCTTGGCCAGGAAGGCATCTTCACCTGTGTTGCGCACCGTCACCTGGGCCACCAGGTCCCTAGGTGAACCCAGCACATACTCAGCAGCGTCCCTGGAGACGATAAGAGAGAATTAAGAGGTATTCAATGCTGGCAGCAACAGCCTAGTTGATCTAGTCTTCTTTACACACGGTACAGGAAGGCCCCGCTTATACAGCAGGTTAGGTTCCGGGCTACTGCTGTACAGGAGGGCCCTGCTTATACAGCAGGTTAGATTCCAGGCTACTGCTGTACAGGAGGACCCTGCTTATACAGCAGGTTAGGTTCCAGGCTACTGCTGTACAGGAGGACCCTGCTTATACAGCAGGTTAGGTTCCGGGCTACTGCTGAACAGGAGGACCCTGCTTATACAGCAGGTTAGGTTCCAGGCTACTGCTGTACAGGAGGACCCTGCTTATACAGCAGGATAGGTTCCAGGCTACTGCTGTACAGGAGGACCCTGCTTATACAGCAGGTTAGGTTCCGGGCTACTGCTGAACAGGAGGACCCTGCTTATACAGCAGGTTAGGTTCCAGGCTACTGCTGTACAGGAGGACCCTGCTTATACAGCAGGATAGGTTCCAGGCTACTGCTGTACAGGAGGACCCTGCTTATACAGCAGGTTAGGTTCCAGGCTACTGCTGTACAGGAGGACCCTGCTTATACAGCAGGTTAGGTTCCAGGTTACTGCTGTACAGGAGGACCCTGCTTATACAGCAGGATAGGTTCCAGGCTACTGCTGTACAGGAGGACCCCGCTTATACAGCAGGTTAGGTTCCGGGCTACTGCTGTACAGGACCCTGCTTATACAGCAGGTTAGGTTCCAGGCTACTGCTGTACAGGAGGACCCTGCTTATACAGCAGGTTAGGTTCCAGGCTACTGCTGTACAGGAGGACCCTGCTTATACAGCAGGTTAGGTTCCGGGCTACTGCTGAACAGGAGGACCCTGCTTATACAGCAGGTTAGGTTCCAGGCTACTGCTGTACAGGAGGACCCTGCTTATACAGCAGGATAGGTTCCAGGCTACTGCTGTACAGGAGGACCCTGCTTATACAGCAGGTTAGGTTCCAGGCTACTGCTGTACAGGAGGACCCTGCTTATACAGCAGGTTAGGTTCCAGGTTACTGCTGTACAGGAGGACCCTGCTTATACAGCAGGTTAGGTTCCGGGCTACTGCTGTACAGGAGGACCCTGCTTATACAGCAGGTTAGGTTCCAGGCTACTGCTGTACAGGAGGACCCTGCTTATACAGCAGGTTAGGTTCCAGGCTACTGCTGTACAGGAGGACCCTGCTTATACAGCAGGTTAGGTTCCAGGCTACTGCTGTACAGGAGGACCCTGCTTATACAGCAGGTTAGGTTCCAGGCTACTGCTGTACAGGAGGACCCTGCTTATACAGCAGGTTAGGTTCCAGGCTACTGCTGTACAGGAGGACCCTGCTTATACAGCAGGTTAGGTTCCAGGCTACTGCTGTACAGGAGGACCCTGCTTATACAGCAGGTTTTTTTTTCCGTACTACTGCTGGAGTATAATACTTGAAATATCTCTGGGTAAGCAGCAACAGCCTGGTTTATCAGACACATAGGAATTCCTGGTTGATGATGAGCCAGGTTGTTGGTGCAGGCACCCCGCACTGTGTAAATGAGTTGGTGATGTTAGCTGTAGTGACACTGGGGAGTCTTGCCTTACTTGGTAACACTGGCTTACCTCACTCCATGGCAGGGGGAGGGGGAAGGCTGGGGGGAGGAGGAAAGCAGGGAGAGGAGGAAGGCAGGGGGAGGGAAAGAAAGGCAGGGGAAGGAGGAAGGAAGGCAGGGGAAGGGAGAGAAAGGCAGGGGAAGGAGGAAGAAAGGCAGGGGCAGGAGGAAGGAAGGCAGGGGCAGGAGGAAGGAAGGCAGGGGCAGGAGGAAGGAAGGCAGGGGCAGGAGGAAGGAAGGCAGGGGCAGGGAAAGGAAGGCAGGGGGAGGAAGAGAAAAGCAGGGGCAGGAGGAAGGAAGGCATGGGCAGGAGGAAGGAAGGCATGGGCAGGAGGAAGGAAGGCATGGGCAGGAGGAAGGTTGGTAGCTTCCCATATATAATAATAATAATAATAATAATAATAATAATAATAATAAGAACCAGACTTGTTTTAACAAGGTGTAACGAGCCCACAGGGGGTCATTAGACCTCATTATAACAGCAACCTGATCCTTCCGTTAAGATGAACTATCATCATAAACGGTCGAGCACCTTGCGCACAAGATCTGGTTCCCACGTGAAAAGGGATGGGATCCCATGTGAAAAAGGATGGGATCCCATGTGAAAAAGGATGGGATCCCATGTGAAAAAGGATGGGATCCCATGTGAAAAAGGATGGGATCCCATGTGAAAAGGGTTGGATCCCGTGTGAAAAGGGTTGGATCCCATGTGAAAAAGGATGGGATCCCATGTGAAAAAGGATGGGATCCCATGTGAAAAGGGTTGGATCCCGTGTGAAAAGGGATTTGATCTCATGTGAAAAAAGGATTGGATCTCATGTGAAAAAAGGATTGGATCTCGTGAGAAATGCATTGGATTCTATGAGAAAAGGATTGGATTCTAAGGAAAGTGACATTCCCCCGATGAAAAGCAGGGGCGCCAAGAGTACACTGAGAGACAACACCATAAGTGTCCGGGGCCCAAGACTGTTCAACTGCCTCCCAGCATACATTAGGGGGATTACCAATAGACCCCTGGCTGTCTTCAAGAAGGCACTGGACAGGCACCTAAAGTCAGTACCTGACCAACCGGGCTGTGGTTCGTACGTCAGTTTGCGTGCGGCCAGCAGTAACAGCCTGGTTGATCAGACCCTGAGCCACCATGAGGCCTGGTCTCAGACCGAGCCGCGGGGGCGTTGACCCCCGAAACCCTCTCAAGGTAAACTCCAGGTATATGTAAAAGACTGGATCCCATGTAAAAGAGGAATGGATCCAATGTAAAAAGGATTGGATCCCATGTGGCAAGAATGGAAAGAATTGCATTCCATGTGAAAAAATGATTGGATCCCATATGAAAAAGGACTGGATCCCACGTGAAAAGGATTAAACTCCACGTGAAAAGCATTAGATCCAATATCAAAGGGATTAGATTACCACGCGAGAGAGTTAGATCCCACTCCGAAAAAAATAATAACTGATCCCTAGGATATAAAGCCCTACTGCCGAGGTGAGACTTAAAACGAAGGGTTCCAAGCCTCTTAACGGAGGAATCCAATCCCCTTGGTCAGACCTAATATGGTAGTGGATCCTGTATGAGGAGAGGCGTCTGGTGTGCCTGTAGGCTGGAGGACTTGCCGTAACCATCTTGTTATTTCCTCGACCACCATCAATAACTATCATGGAGGATGGGGTGGTGGTGGTGGTGGTGGTGGTGGTGGTTGGGTTGGTGTGTGTGTGTGTACTCTCCTATTTGCAGGGGTCGAGTCGCAGCTCCTGGCCCCCGCCTGGTGTTTTTAAGGCTTGTACAGTGAGCCTCGCTGGACCATAACTGTGACCATCTTCGTGTTGTGATGACCAGGGATGGTGATTGCTACTGAGTGGTCATCAATATTACCGGAGCACTCCACCACACTCAAGATGTTAGGAAGTATTTGTTCAGCCATAGAGTTGTCAGGAAGTGGAACAGGATCCACTCCACTGGAGGCAGCATCCATACATGCCTACAGGAAGAGGTATGATAAAGCTCATGGAGCAGGTAGAGAGTGGACCTAGTAGCGACCAATGAAGAGGCGGGGCCAGGAGCTGTGAATCGACCCCTGCAACCACAAATAGAAGAGTACACACACACACACACACACACACACACACACACACACACACACACACGGGCCAAACAATAAACACTTAAAACACTATCACCACACAATGTAAACAATCATATCATTTATACCCTGGCAGATAATAAAACAAAGAAAGGCGGCGAAGTTAGGATCGGAAACCCTCGCTCAGGGTTCCTGCTTATTATTATTATGTCTGTAAATAAGGATGGCCAGGAAACATGACAATTGTATCCTGGGGGCTCTTGATCCAAAGATCACCCCTACACATCGTCAAATAGAAGGAAATGAATACGTGAAAGACTTGGGAATAATTATGTCAGCTGACCTTTCAAAGAACACAATAAGACAAACGTCACGACAGCCAGGAGGATGACGGGATACTGAGAACCTTCAAAACAAGGGAAATAATGCCAGTGGTGACACTTTTCAAATCGCTAGTGCTCTCTCACTTGGAATACTGCTCAGTGTTGACGGCCCCGTTCAGGGCAGGAGAAATATCAAAGCTGGAACAAATACACCCAGTGAGGAGCAGGGGTGCAGTGAGCACAATAAGGGAACACTGTATCAACATCCGTGGCTCCAGATTATTCAACATCTTACCAGAAGATATCAGAAACACTGCTGGAACAGTGTAGAAGTCTTCAAGAGGAAATTGGACAAGTATCTTCACCAGGTGCCAGATCAACCAGGTTGTGATGGATATGTGGGGCAGCGGCCCTCCAGCAGCAAGAGCCTGGTTGACCAGGCTAGCACCAGACTGGAAACTCATCAAAGGACTTTTCCCACTTCGAGTTCCCTCTCGTCTCCCCTCCCTCTCTCCAGCACTGACTTGTATCCTCCCCAACCCCCTCTTCCCCCTCCCATGAGGGGGAGATACAGGTAGGGGGTAAAGTAGGTGCCACGCCAGACTAAGAGAGAGGGGGGATTTTAGGTGCCAAATACGGTGCCATGGAGACCACCTTGCAGGCACAGTGCCACTCATATATCACCATCACCCACCCCCACCATCACCCCGTCTCGTGAGTGCTGATCTACCACCCCCACCGCCACTATACTACACTACACCACCACTACACTCCACCACAAGACCACTACACTCCACCACAAGACCACTACACTCCACCACAAGACCACTACACTCCACCACAAGACCACTACACTCCACCACAAGACCACTACACTCCACCACAAGACCACTACACTCCACCACAAGACCACTACACTCCACCACAAGACCACTACACTCCACCACTACACTCCACCACAGACCACTACCTCCACCTACACCACTACCTCCACCACAACGACTACTTTGTGTGGTCTGCAGTATACCTATCTGTTGGTATCGCTGGTGGTGCAGTGGTGGTGGTAGTGGTGGTGGTGGTAGTGGTGGTAGTGGTAGTGGTGGTGGTAGTGGTGGTAGTAGTGGTGGTGGTAGTGGTGGTGGTATCTGGTTTCTGTTTTAAAGTCATGCTTCACATTCTACTTATTCCTCTTTCCTAGAGAGAGAGAGAGAGAGAGAGAGAGAGAGAGAGAGAGAGAGAGAAGAGAGAGAGAGAGAGAGAGAGAGAGAGAGGAGAGCAGAGATAACATTATACAATGATACAGTAATATACTTCCCAATTATACAAAAGCAAGCACACATACACACGTGTATAGTATGCAAAGTCATGGAGAAGATCATCAGGAGGAGAGTGGTGGAGCACCTAGAAAGGAATAAGCTTATACACGATAACCAGCACGGTTTCAGAGAGGGGAAATCCTGTGTCACAAACCTACTGGAGTTTTACGACAAGGTGACAGCAGTAAGGCAAGACAGAGAGGGGTGGGTAGATTGCACTTTCTTGGACTGTAAGAAGGCTTTCAACACAGTTCCACACAAGAGATTAGTACAAAAGCTGGAGGATCAGGCAGGACTAACAGGAGAGGCACTGCAATGGATCAGACAATACCTGACAGGAAGTAAACAACGAGTGGTGGTGCGTGACAAAGTGTCAGAATGGGTGCCTGTGACGAGCGGGGTGCCACAAGGGTTAGTCCTAGGTCCAGTGCTGTTTCTTGTATATGTGAATGACATGATGGAGGGGATAGATTCAGAAGTGTCTCTGTTTACAGCGATGTGACGCTAATGCAGAGAATACAAGTGGATGAGGATCAGGTAGAACTACAAAGGGATCTGAACAGCCTGCAAACCTGGTCCAGCAACTGGCTCCTGGAGTTTAACCCCAGCAAGTGCAAAGTCAAGAAGATTGGGGAAGGGCAAAGAAGACTGTAGACAGAGTACAGTCAAGAGGGCCAAAGACTACAAACCTCACTCAAGGAAAAGAATCTTGGGGTGAGTATAACACCGAGCACATCTCCTGAGGCGCACATCAACCAGATAACTGCTGCAGCATATGGGCGCCTAGTAAACCTAAGAATAGCGTTCCGACACCTGAGTAAGGAGTCATTCAAGACTGTACACCGTGTACGTCAGGGCTATATTGGAGTATGCAGCACCAGTATGGAACCCATACCTGGTCAAGCACGACAATAAAGTGCAAAGGTTTGCAACAAGACTGGTCCCTGAGCTAAGGGGTATGTCCTAAGAGGAGAGGTTAAGGGAAATCAACCTGACGACATTAGAAGACAGGATGGATAGGGGGACATGATAACAACAGTAGCTAGGTACATGGTGCATTATTACAGTAGGTGAGTACATGGTATATTACTACAGTAGGTAGGTACATGGTAATTACTACAGTATGTGGGTACATGTTATATTACTGTACTACAGTATAGTACCCTCCACCAACACAACCGTGTATCGAACCCTTGCACTTTACATTACAAGAAGTAATACTCACATATTAAGGTCAATAACCAGGTCTGGCACACATATATTATCACCACCACAGTTGTTCTTAATGAAGATAGTAGCGGTGGGGAGCGCCGCCCCCGCAGGCGCTAGGATGGGCCGCAGGCCGCGGCGGCGACGCTGGCGAGGCAGTGCGCCGCGCGCTGCGGCGGCGGCTGCGGCCTCGTGCGGGTACACCACTTCCTGCTCGTCCTCCGGCAGCAGCTGCAGCAGCGTCTCCTGCTGCAGCAGACTACTGCTCATCTCTGCTACCAGCGGTGTTAGTTTGTCCCCAGGATCACGCTGGTGGTACATTATTATTATTATTACTATCGTTATAATGATTATAATGCTAATAATGAGAATTATAGCTATAATAATAATCATAATCATTATGATTATTTATGGGGAAGCGCTGAACCCGCAAGGGTTAGTGGGGGGGGGGACAAGGAGGCAATCAGGTTTGTTCCGAGAGAGCGGAGGGCGGCTCCTCTTCATCGGATCAAGAGCCCCTTGGAAAGTGCCGGGAGAATGATACTGAAGGAGGGTACTTGATCCAAGGAAGTGGAACAGCAGAGGTGTTAGCCAATTAGAGGGGAACATGGGTGAGGTCACAGTGTAGACTACACTAGGTCACAGTGAAGATAGACTACACTAGGTCACTGTTAGGTCACAGTGAAGATAGACTACACCAGGTCACTGTGAGGTCACATTGAAGGTAGACTACACCAGGTCACAGTGAAGGTAGACTACACCAGGTCACTGTGAGGTCACAGTGAAGGTAGACTACACCAGGTCACTGTGAGGTCACAGTGAAGGTAGACTACACTAGGTCACCATGAAGACTACACCAGGTCACTGTGAGGCCACAGTGAAGGTAGACTACACTAGGTCACCATGAAGATAGACTACACTAGGTCACTGTGAGGTCACAGTAAAGGACGACTACACTGGGTCACCATGAAGATAGACTACACTAGGTCACCATGAAGACACACTACACTAGGTCACCATGAAGATACACTACACTAGGTCACCATGAGGTCACAGTGAAGGTAGACTACACCAGGTCTCACCGTCAGGTAAGTGTAGATGGTAGCACAGTGCTCGACAGACTTCCTGAGTTCCAGGGTGAGGTTGTGAAGGGCGTGGCCCTCCCTCTGCAGGAAGAACATCCTGGGTGCCAGCTCTGCCTTCGTGTCCACCTGCAACCACACCTCCATCTCTGCGGGTAAATTGTCAGGAGACCCGACAAGTTGATCAATTAGACATGTCCAACACCTGGGTTGCCACAATAAAGGTACTCAGGTGTTGTACGTGTGTTTGTCAACCCTGGGTTGTCACAATAAAGGTACCCAGGTGTTGTACGTATGTTTGTCAACATCTCTGCGCACACGGGGTGGTGGAGGGGAGAGCAGATACGACATTCAACGGAAGGTATACAAAATATATTGCAAAATTTAAATAACTCTGTAAATAACATATGCCCAGGGAGTCAGAGGGTCTCTGGAGACACCCATATAGGCCTTAAAGAAAACCAGAGGGTCTTCAAAGACCCTTATAGGCCTTAAAGAAGGGTCTTTGCCTTAAAGAGAACCAGAGGGGCCCCTAGAACCTTGACAATCAGAGGACAACATAAAAGCTAGAGAGGCAGAGAAGACAGAGCAGCAATACTCACTGAGGGTGGAGGGGACACGGTGACCCGTGTATTTAAGACAATATTGGAGTGAGACACAGGGTACCTCCGTTCTGTCTTGGAGGGAGCACCGCAACACCTCCAGGTCAACGATGCCGCTCTCAGACTTGAACCTGCAGACAGATACGTACGTGTGAGTACATGGAGAGGGCAAGATAGTAGATGATATGGTTGCAATAAAGATGTACAGTACAGAAAATGCTTTTTTTGTTTGGTTTACATAGATCAGTTTTACAGGCTAAGAGATGTTGTCCTTCTTTATTTCAAAGCCCAGTACTATCTAAGGTATGGTACCATCCCCTGGGATACCACCCACAACAGTCAACTAACACTCACGTGTGTGTGACTTACTTGAGAGAGGCGTGTGTGTGTGACTTACTTGAGAGAGGCGTGTGTGTGTGACTTACTTGAGAGAGGCGTGTGTGTGTGACTTACTTGAGAGAGGCGTGTGTGTGTGACTTACTTGAGAGAGGCGTGTGTGTGTGACTTACTTGAGAGAGGCGTGTGTGTGACTTACTTGAGAGAGGCGTGTGTGTGACTTACTTGAGAGAGGCTGTGTGTGTGACTTACTTGAGAGAGGCGTGTGTGTGTGACTTACTTGAGAGAGGCGTGTGTGTGTGTGACTTACTTGAGAGAGGCGTGTGTGTGTGACTTACTTGAGAGAGGCGTGTGTGTGACTTACTTGAGAGAGGCTGTGTGTGTGACTTACTTGAGAGAGGCGTGTGTGTGTGACTTACTTGAGAGAGGCGTGTGTGTGTGACTTACTTGAGAGAGGCGTGTGTGTGACTTACTTGAGAGAGGCGTGTGTGTGACTTACTTGAGAGAGGCGAGAGTGTGGCTACTTATGGAGAGACGTGTGGTGACTTACTTGAGAGAGGGTCTGTGTGACTGTACTTGAGAGAGGCGTGTGTGTGACTTACTTGAAGAGCGTGTGTGTGACTTACTTGAGAGGGCGTGTAGTGTATGCTGATATTGAGAGAGCGAATGCTTTGTGTGACTTACTAGATGTTTTACGAGGCGTGTGTGTCTGACTTATTAAAGAGGCGTTGTGTATGTACTTGAGGAGGCTGTGTGTGTGACTTACTTGAGAGAGGCGTGTGTGTGTGACTTACTTGAGAGAGGCGTGTGTGTGACTTACTTGAGAGAGGCGTGTGTGTGTGACTTACTTGAGAGAGGCGTGTGTGTGTGACTTACTTGAGAGAGGCGTGTGTGTGTGACTTACTTGAGAGAGGCGTGTGTGTGTGACTTACTTGAGAGAGGCGTGTGTGTGTGACTTACTTGAGAGAGGCGTGTGTGTGACTTACTTGAGAGAGGCGTGTGTGTGTGACTTACTTGAGAGAGGCGTGTGTGTGTGACTTACTTGAGAGAGGCGTGTGTGTGTGACTTACTTGAGAGAGGCGTGTGTGTGTACTACAGGTCTAGCACGCAACACAAACACAGTGTTGGCATCATAGGCTCCCACCAGCAGGTCTGGGTACTCATTGCCATCCAAGTCTTCACCTCCAGCCAAGGACCAGCCGAAGGTAGGGGCACCTCCACGACTCATCTCCTCCCCTAGCAGCACCTGCAGTAGTAGTGGAAAAGGAATTAGGGAACCCTAAACCCACATGCTAAGGTCAATTAGTTTTTATTCTTATGTGATCATGGATATATCAGACTAAAAACACTACAAGCAGTACTGATCCTTGTGGAACCCCACCAGTTACAGTTTCCCATCCCGATGCCTCTTCCCATACTATTACTCTGTCTCCTTACCATTAACTAATGTCTATAATCATAACCATAATTTTTAATGTGGTGGAGTGGTAAGCCAGTGGAAGGCCTCGGTCAGATGACCAAAAGCTCCAGCTGTGGGTCATCATATGACTAAGACCAGCGTCAGGAAACACTTGTCCACGGTGCCCCGTGGCCTGGTGGCTAAAGCTCTCGCTTCACATGGCGAGGGGTCTGGGTTCGATTCCCAACGAGGATAGAAACATTGGGCGTGTTTCTTTACACTGGTTGTCTATGTTCACCCATCAGTAAAATGGATACCTGGGTGTTAGTGGACTGGTGTGGGTTGCATCCTGGGACAAAACTGACCTAATTTGTGGGAAATGCTCTGCAAGGGGCTTTCTATATAGTAGTAGTATGTCATTGATGTCAGCTATGGTCTGTATACCTTGTACATGTACTTGTAGAAATAAAGATATTATTATTATTATTATATTACCTGACCTAATCTCTCCCATTAGACAATTCTTTGATCTATTGTAGTATCTTAACTGTCACCATTGTCTATTGCTTTAGATTTTCTCCCAGTTATTCTGTGCGGTATTGAGTCACATGACCTTCTGCCCTCCACTAATATACAAAGCCTCCATCCTTCTCTTGGCACAGAATTGAAGCCGGTTTGTGAAACAGGATTTATTATGTCTGAACCCATGGTGGTGTGTGTGTACTCACCTAGTTGTGGTTGCAGGGGTCGATTCATAGCTCCTGGCCCCGCCTCTTCACTGTGTGTGTGTTGCCTTCAAGACCCCAAGCAGTCTTCACCACTCCCCTAGCAGTCTTCAAGACCCCCTAACTGTCTTCAAGATCCACACGTTGTCTCCAACACCCTCTAGCTGTCTTCAACACCCCCTAGCTGTCTTCAACACCCCCTAGCTGTCTTCAACACCCCCTAGCTGTCTTCAACACCCCCTAGCTGTCTTCAACACCCCTAGCTGTCTTCAACACCCTCTAGCTGTCTTCAACACCCCCTAGCTGTCTTCAACACCCTCTAGCTATCTTCAAGACCCTCTGTCTTCAAGAGCCCCCTAGTTGTTATCAAGACCTAGCTATCTGCAACACCCTTAACTGTCTCCAACACCCTCTAGCTGTCCCTAGCTGTCTTCAACACCCCCTAGCTGTCTTCAACACCCCCTAGCTGTCTTCAACACTCCCTAGCTGTCTTCAACACCCCCTAGCTGTCTTCAACACTCCCTAGCTGTCTTCAACACTCCCTAGCTGTCTTCAACACTCCCTAGCTGTCTTCAACACTCCCTAGCTATCTTCAACACTCCCTAGCTGTCTTCAACACTCCCTAGCTGTCTTCAACACCCCCTAGCTGTCTTCAACACCCCCTAGCTGTCTTCAACACTCCCTAGCTATCTTCAACACACCCTAGCTGTCTTCAAACCCCTAGCTGTCTTCAACACCCCTAGCTGTCTTCAACACCCTGCTGTCTTCAACACCCCTAGCTATCTTCAACACTCCCTAGCTGTCTTCAAACCCCTAGCTGTCTTCAAAACCCCCTAGCTGTCTTCAACACCCCCTAGCTGTCTTCAACACCCCCTAGCTGTCTTCAACAACTCACACATCTCATCCCTAGAACTGACGATCAGATGACCAGTAAATCACAATCACCCTACCTGGAGCTTACTGCAAGCCCCTCAGCTGCCTCAGATGTAACCTCCCTGGCCCTGCCTTCCAAGCACCCTAGCTAGGTCCTGGTACCCGTCTCTTCAATATCTCCCAGGGAGGTCAAGGCCAGACCGAAGTGACTCCGCGACTTGACCCCCGTCAGTCGTGTTGACCTCTGGAAGTTGTGCTGTTTAACGGGTAAGAGTGAGACACATCAGTAATGTTCACTGTTACTGGGACGACGTTTCGCCCTGTGTAGTGCTTTTATCAAGTCATGTATGGCTCTGGTAGGCTCTTCAAATATGGCTCTGTGTAGGCTTATCAAGTCACGTATGGCTCTGTAGAGCTTTACAGTCATGTCATGGCTCTGGAAGGGCTTTTAAGTCATGTAGGCTCGTGTAGGCCCTATCAGTCATGTTGGCTCTGTGTAGGCTTTATCAAGTCATGTATGGCTCTGTGTAGGGCTTTTATCAAGTCATGTATGGCTCTGTGTAGTGCTTTTATCAAGTCATGTATGGCTCTGTGTAGGGCTTTTATCAAGTCATGTATGGCTCTGTGTAGGGCTTTTATCAAGTCATGTATGGCTCTGTGTAGAGCTTTTATCAAGTCATGTATGGCTCTGTGTAGGCTTTTATCAAGTCATGTATGGCTCTGTGTAGAGCTTTTATCAAGTCATGTATGGCTCTGTGTAGAGCTTTACATAACCTTATGAGCTTCCAATTTTGTCACATGACTCTCACACACACCACTTACAAGGGCATTATTTTAGGTACTGACCTGAGGTGTCTGCAGGTAGAGAGCCACGATGCCCACCTCGTAGTCACTAGAGGAGTGTGGGTCAGTGTACCAGGGGGCACCCACTGCTATGTCCACTAGCTGGTCACCGTCACTGTCTACCACTGCTACACTGTACCCGAAGTACGACCCCACCTGCGACCACCACCAGGTGGAGCCAGGGGAGGGGAGAGAGAGAGGGGAAATGAGGCGGAGGGGAGGATGGTAGGAGACGTGGAGAAAGATAGGAAAATAAAAGAAAGAAGATAACAGAGGCATAGGGACAGGTGGTGATGGAATAGGCAGAAGAAAAAACGAGAGAAAATATCATGGACAAGCGAGGGAAGGGAAAAAGAAGAAGAAAATTATCATTATCAGCATTATACATCATCATTACTATTCCATTAATCACAATTATCACCACAAGAACCACCACAACTAACAACAACTCACCTGGTCACCACTAATATTATAGAGTATGGTGAGCCTGTCGTCTAGAACGACCACCTGGCCGGTGAGGTCGTTGCCCCTGGGCATGCCCACCACCAGGTCGTCCACACCGTCCCCGGTAAAATCCCCAGAGGCAGCAGAGTACCCCAGGTACGACATGTCGTCTACCTTAGGTCCTTCACCTGTCGCCACAGCTTCCTGACGGTTCAACAAGTTCTGGTAGAACACCTGACCTGTAACAGTAGTTGTTATTGTTATTATTATACATATATATGGTCAATAATAACCCAATGTGGATCATTACTGAGTATGAGAGAGAGAGAGAGGGAGGGGGAGGGAGAGAGGGAGGGAGAGGGAGAGAGAGAGGGAGGGAGAGAGAGGGAGGGGGAGAGAGAGGGAGAGAGAGAGAGAGGGACTAGTCTAAGTGATGTTTACATTTGGATGAGAGAGTTGGTAACAAAAAAAGAAAAAAAGAAAGCTGGTTGGAGTGAGTCAAAGTGTAGTGCTTTTGTTGTGTATTTGTTGTTCACTGGTGATAAGTTCCAGCTGCTTAGGTATAGAAAGAATGAAGAACTCTAGAGGAACAATGTATACAAAATACAAGAGGATCGTCAAATAGAAGGAAATGAATACGTGAAAGACTTGGGAATAATTATGTCAGCTGACCTTTCAAAGAACACAATAAGACAAAGGTCACGACAGCCAGGAGGATGACGGGATACTGAGAACCTTCAAAACAAGGAAAATAATGCCAGTGGTGACACTTTTCAAATCGCTAGTGCTCTCTCACTTGGAATACTGCTCAGTGTTGACGGCCCCGTTCAAGGCAGGAGAAATATCAAAGCTGGAACAAATATACACAACTTTTACGGCTCACACAGGGCCAGTAACGCATTTAAATTACTGGGAACGACTTAAAGTCTTGAACATGTACTCACTGGAGCAGTGGAGAGAGAGATACATGATAATATACTATACCTAGAAAGTACTCGAGGGCTTGGTCCCAAACCTACATACTGCCATAACAACATACTGGAGTGAGAGATATGGGAGGAAGTGCAGGGGTGCGGTGGGCACAATAAGAGAACACTGTATCAACATCCGTGGATCCAGATTATTCAACATGTTAGAAGAATATGTCAGAAACACTGCTGGAACAAGTGTAGAAGTCTTCAAGAGAACAAGTATCTTCACCAGGTGCCAGATTGTTGCTATGCTACGCGTAGCCTCGTTACTCGTTGCTATGTTACTTGTAGCCTTGTTACTTATTGCTACGCTACCTGTAGCCTCGTTACTTGTTGCTACGCTACCTGTAGCCTCGTTACTTGTCGCTACGCTAATTGTAGCCTCGTTACTTGTTGCTACGCTACCTGTAGCCTCGTTACTTGTTGCTACGCTACCTGTAGCCTCGTTACTTGTCGCTACGCTAATTGTAGCCTCGTTACTTGTTGCTACGCTACCTGTAGCCTCGTTACTTGTTGCTACGCTACCTGTAGCCTCGTTACTTGTCGCTAGGCTATCTGTAGCCTCGTTACTTGTCGCTAGGCTATCTGTAGCCTCGTTACTTGTTGCTACGCAAATTGTAGCCTCGTTACTTGTTGCTACGCTAATTGTAGCCTCGTTACTTGTTGCTACGCTAATTGTAGCCTCGTTACTTGTTGCTACGCTAATTGTAGCCTCGTTACTTGTTGCTACGCTAATTGTAGCCTCGTTACTTGTTGCTACGCTAATTGTAGCCTCGTTACTTGTTGCTACGCTAATTGTAGCCTCGTTACTTGTTGCTACGCTAATTGTAGCCTCGTTACTTGTTGCTACGCTAATTGTAGCCTCGTTACTTGTTGCTACGCTAATTGTAGCCTCGTTACCTACACTACTGCATTTAAAAGCTAAGAGATGTTAATAGCTCTCTTTCACTCTCTCATTCTCTCTCTCTCTCTCTCTCTCTCTCTCTCTCTCTCTCTCTAAGGGCTAGATGAGGGGAGTCAAGTGGCACCTAAGGAGGTGCACCTGCACACCACCTGCTCCTTGAAATCCTCACCTGTTCCTAATTTATTTGTCTTCCTCGTGTTCCTATTTACCTAATTTATAATAATAATAATAATAATAATTACAATTAGCAGTAGTAGTGAGAGAGAGAAAGAGAGAGAGAGAGAGAAGAAGAGAGGAGAGAGAGAGAGAGAGAGAGAGAGAGAGAGAGAGAGAGAGAGAGAGAGAGAGAGATAACTCACCGTTGCTTACACTCTCTCAGTTACTCTGACAAAATTGAAAATTTGGCGGTAAAAAAAAAAACGGTGTAGTAATATCCTTGTCCATTAAAATATTATAAATTTGGCGGGAACCCCAAGCAGATCTGCGCCAAAAACCATCACTCTGTTGGCGGAACTTGCATAAGGGGATCCAGTCCTCCTAAATTATCTAAGGGGATTGAGTACTCTTGAATTATCTAAGGGAATTGAGTACTCTTGAATTATCTAAGAGAATTGAGTACTCCTGAATTATCTAAGGGGATTGAGTACTCTTGAATTATCTAAGAGGATTGAGTACTCTTGAATTATCTAAGGGAATTCAGTACTCTTGAATTATCTAAGAGAATTGAGTACTCCTGAATTATCTAAGGGAATTGAGTACTCTTGAATTATCTAAGGGACTTGAGTACTCCTGAATTATATAAGGGAATTGAGTACTCCTGGATTATCTAAGGGGACTGAGTACTCTTGAATTATCTAAGAGGATTGAGTACTCTTGAATTATCTAAGAGGCAGATGTAATATAATGACCCTGGCTGGCAGGGGTAGAGGTAATAGTGACCCTGGCTGGCAGGGGTAGAGGTAATAGTGACTCTGGCAGGCAGGGGTAGAGGTAATAGTGACCCTGGCAGGCAGGGGTAGAGGTAATAGTGACCCTGGCAGGCAGGGGTAGAGGGCAGGGTAGCGACTCCAACATGATTGATAGAGGTGTTGAGCGGGGACAGGTCGTGGGTCGCCCAGGGCGCCCGCCAGACGCCACACTCAAACTAACACAATCACATTAAACTATAAATTCCTCTATGACTGTTTAAAGTGACTGCCAGGACTCAACAAACTCTCATCACCTCTTTATCTATATATATATATCTATCTATCTATCTATCATTATATATATATATATATATATATATATATATATATATATATATATATATATATATATATATATGCAAACAATCGCGAACAAAACAAGATGCAAAACAACCACAGGGGAAGTTGAATGATAGCTGTAGGCCTTTCGTGTTGGAATCAAGACATCATCAGGAGCTTGCAATATTGCAGAAATGAGTAGGAAGTCTAGGTAGATTCGTTCAGAAGAACGTATCTGCTTGGACTTCCTACCATCAAGTGCTTTTAAACAATTAATAATACTGCGACTGGCCGGGGATCGATCCCGTGTTATTTTAGCCCGCCTGGTGGGAAGCAAGTCAAGACTCACGACGCTCTAACAACTGAACCATCAATGCTACATACATCAGGTACCCAGTACCACTGAACATGTCTCCCATGATACCAGCATATACACAGCTTACTGTGATAGTCTAAGTCCATTCTCGAGTATTCTCTCTGTCTTTTTGTCTGTCTGTCTGTCTCTCTCTCTCTCTGTTTACAAGGTTTTACAAGGTTAGGATAACCTTCCTAACTTTATTAACAAGATAAGAGCTGTTACATACATGTATGTGTGTGTGTGTGTGTGTGTGTGTGTGTGTGTGTCACTCTGACAGGAGGTGTGGTCAGTGACGTCAGTGTGGTCAGTGACGTCACTGGACACAGTGAGACACACTCAGTGTATCCGAGGAAAACACTGCAGTCTCCTTTATAAACATCTTAGTCACCGGAACTCTCTCGTCTTCAAGACGGTGCTGACGTCACCAGCGTCTACGTCTTCAAGACGCTGCTGACGTATCCGCGTCTACGTCTTTAAGACGCTGCTGACGTCACCGCGTCTACGTCTTAAGACGCTGCTGACGTCACCGCGTCTACGTCTTCAAGACGCTGCTGACGTCTACCGCGTCTACGTCTTCAAGACGCTGCTGACGTCACCGCGTCTACGTCTTAAGACGCTGCTGACGTATCCGGCGTCTCGTCTTTAAGACGCTGCTGACGTCACCGGCGTCTACGTCTTCAAGACGCTGCTGACGTCACCCAGCGTCTACGTCTTCAAGACGCTGCTGACGTCATCCGCGTCTACGTCTTCAAGACGCTGCTGACGTCATCCGCGTCTACGTCTTTAAGACGCTGCTGACGTCACCGGCGTCTACGTCTTCAAGACGCTGCTGACGTCACCGCGTCTACGTCTTCAAGACGCTGCTGACGTCACCAGCGTCTACGTCTTCAAGACGCTGCTGACGTCACCCGCGTCTACGTCTTCAAGACGCTGCTGACGTCACCAGCGTCTACGTCTTAAGACGCTGCTGACGTCACCGCGTCTACGTCTTCAAGACGCTGCTGACGTCACCGCGTCTACGTCTTCAAGACGCTGCTGACGTCACCCGGCGTCTACGTGCTTCAAGACGCTGCTGACGTACCGCGTCTACGTCTTAAGACGCTGCTGACGTCACCGCGTCTACGTCTTCAAGACGCTGCTGACGTATCCAGCGTCTACGTCTTCAGACGCTGCTGACGTCACCGCGTCTACGTCTTCAAGACGCTGCTGACGTCAGTCCGCGTCTACGTCTTTAAGACGCTGCTGACGTCACCGGCGTCTACGTCTTCAAGACGCTGCTGACGTCACCCGCGTCTACGTCTTCAAGACGCTGCTGACGTCACCGCGTCTACGCTTCAAGCGGTGCTGACGTCACCGGTCTACGTCTTGCGCTCCTGCGTCACCAGCGTACGTCTGACGCAGGTGACGTAAGACGTAACTGGTATCACCATCTGGGGTTCTACTGAACAGCTGTCAGCATTCCTCAGTCCAGACACAAGATAGACGGTGGAATGAGGTGAAGTAGGAGAATCAGTCCCTCAATCTGAGTCTGACTTTATGCATCAGCCTACCAGAGTTCTCGTCAGGAGCAGTGTTAACCATGATCAGTCCCTCAACCTTGTAGATGGAGTTTTGAGGGGGTCAGTCCCTCACCCAGGAGAAGAATTCTCTGTCTTCCCTTCAACATTCATTAACACTGTACCTGGTATCCCTTGATTCACTTCACCAGGTATCCTTGATCCACTGTAACACTACCTGGTATCCCTTGATTCACTGTACCAGGTATCCCTTGATCACTTCACCAGGTATTCCTTGATCCACTGTAACACTACCTGGTATCCCTTGATTCACTGTACCAGGTATCCCTTGATCCACTGTACCAGGTATCCCTTGATCCACTGTACCAGGTATCCCTTGATCCACTGTACCAGGTATCCATTCATCCACTGTACCAGGTATCCCTTGATCCACTGTACCAGGTATCCCTTGATCCACTGTACCAGGTATCCATTGATCCACTGTACCAGGTATCCCTTGATCCACTGTACCAGGTATCCCTTGACCCACTGTACCAGGTATCCATTGATCCACTGTACCAGGTATCCATTGATCCACTGTAACACTACCTGGTATCCCTTGATTCACTGTACCAGGTATCCCTTGATCCACTGTACCAGGTATCCCTTGATCCACTGTACCAGGTATCCATTGATCCACTGTAACACTGTAAATGTATCCCTTGATCCACTGTAACACTAAATGGTATCTCTTGATCCACTGTAACACTGTAAATGGTATCCCTTGATCCACTGTAACACTAAATGGTATCTCTTGATCCACTGTAACACTGTAAATGGTATCCCTTGATCCACTGTACCAGGTATCCCTTGATCCACTGTACCAGATATCCCTTGATCCACTGTACCAGGTATCCCTTGATCCACTGTACCAGGTATCCATTGATCCACTGTAACACTGTAAATGGTATCCCTTGATCCACTGTAACACTAAATGGTATCTCCTGATCCACTGTAACACTGTAAATGGTATACCTTGATCCACTGTAACACTGTACCTGGTATACCTTGATCCACTGTAACACTATAACTGGTATCCCTTGATTCACTGTAACACTGTACCTGGTATTCCTTGATCCACTGCAACACTGTACCAGGTATACCTTGATCCACTGTATCTGGTATACCTTGATCCACTGTACCTGGTATACCTTGATCCACTGCACCTGGTATACCTTGATCCACTGTACCTGGTATACCTTGATCCAATGTACCTGGTATACCTTGATCCACTGTACCTGGTATACCTTGATCCACTGTACCTGGTATACCTTGATCCATTGTACCTGGTATCCCTTGATTCATTGTAACACTGTACCTGGTATACCTTGATCCACTGTACCAGGTATACCTTGATCCACTGTACATGGTATACCTTGATCTACTGTACATGGTATACCTTGATCCACTGTATCTGGTATACCTTGATCTACTGTACCTGGTATACCTTGACCCATTGTAACACTGTACCTGGTATCCCTTGATCCACTGTACCTGGTATATCTTGATTCATTGTAACACTGTACCTGGTATATCTTGATTCATTGTAACACTGTACCTGGTATACCTTGATCTACTGTACCTGGCATCCCTTGATCTACTGTACCTGGTATCCCTTGATCCACTAAACCTGGTATACCTTAATCCACTGTAGCACTGTACCTTATATCCCTTGATCCACTATACCTGGTATCCCTTAATCCACTGTAGCACTGTACCTGGTATCCCTTGATCCACTGTAACACTGTACCTGGTATCAATTGATCCACTGTAACACTATACCTGGTATCCCTTGATCCACTGTAACACTGTACCTGGTATCCCTTGATCCACTCTACCTGGTATCCCTTGATCCATTATACCTGGTATCCCTTAATCCACTATACCTGATATACCTTAATCCACTGTATCTGGTATCCCTTAATCGACTGCATCACCATACCTGGTATCCCTGCCTGCTTCTCTAACGAGTGAATCAATCTGAGGTGAGTAACAGTGTCAACTGCCTCCCTACACTCCAAGAATATGCAGTCAACCTTCCTTCTATTCCCTGCTTTATCTCTGTTATTCTGTCTTCAACTGTGGTAGGTTAGCGAGGCAGGTGTACGAGTATGCCTCCGATTTTGACATTGATTTAGATACGAGTCTACCTGGAGGGTATTCCGGGGGGTCAACGTCCCCGGAATACCCACAAGGCCTGGTCACAGTACAATACACAACATAATACACCACGAGGCCTGGTCCGGGACCAGGCCTCGTGGTGGATCAGGGCCTGATCAACCATGCTGTTACTGCTGGCCGCATCTAATAAGACGTACGAACCGCAGCCCGGATGTGCCTGGCCAGGTCCCTCTTGAAGACAGGTAAGGGGTCTTGAAGACAGGTAAGGGGTCTTCAAGAAAGGTAAGGGGTCTTGAAGACAGGTAAGGGGTCTTGAAGACAGGTAAGGGGTCTTGAAGACAGGTAAGGGGTCTTTAAGACAGGTAAGGGGTCTTGAAGACAGGTAAGGGGTCTTGAAGACAGGTAAGGGGTCTTGAAGACAGGTAAGGGGTCTTGAAGACAGGTAAGGGGTCTTGAAGACAGGTAAGGGGTCTTGAAGACAGGTAAGGGGTCTTGAAGACAGGTAAGGGGTCTTGAATACAGTTAGGGGCCTTAAAGACAGTTAGGGGTCTTGAAGACAGTTAGGGGTCTTGAAGACAGAACCACACAGGATGGGATTCCATGTCATATTCCATCACACAGGATGGGATTCCATGTCATATTCCATCACACAGGATGGTATTCCATGTCATATTCCATCACACAGGATGGTATTCCATGTCATATTCCATCACACAGGATGGGATTCCATGTCATATTCCATCACACAGGATGGGGTCACAGAAAGTGTTGAAATCTGTCAGCCTGAGCTGGGAGACTTCAATAAGTTAATGGGGGAATCATGGGGGTTGTGCAATGGTGGGGGCGGGGATACGTAGTGGTAGTGGGGAGGGGTGGTAGATAGTGATGGAGGGTGGTAGACAGTGGAGAGTGCTAGACAGTGGAGGGTGCTAGACAGTGATGGAGGGTGGTAGACAGTGATGGAGGGTGGTAGACAGTGATGGAGGGTGGTAGACAGTGATGGAGGGTGCTAGACAGTGATGGAGGGTGCTAGACAGTGATGGAGGGTGCTAGACAGTGATGGAGGGTGCTAGACAGTGGAGGGTGCTAGACAGTGGAGGGTGTTAGACAGTGGTGGAGGGTGGTAGACAGTGATGGAGGGTGGTAGACAGTGATGGAGGGCGGTAGACAGTGATGGAGGGTGGTAAACAGTGATGGAGGGTGCTAGACAGTGATGGAGGGTGGTAGACAGTGGTGGAGGGTGGTAGACAGTGATGGAGGGTGGTAGACAGTGATGGAGGGTGGTAGACAGTGATGGAGGGTGCTAGACAGTGATGGAGGGTGCTAGACAGTGGTGGAGGGTGCTAGACAGTGATGGAGGGTGCTAGACAGTGATGGAGGGCGGTAGACAGTGATAAAGGGCGGTAGACAGTGATGGAGGGCGGTAGACAGTGATGGAGGGTGGTAGACAGTGAAGGAGGGTGGTAGACAGTGATGGAGGGTGCTAGACAGTGATGGAGGGTGGTAGACAGTGATGGAGGGTGCTAGACAGTGATGGAGGGTGCTAGACAGTGATGGAGGGTGCTAGACAGTGATGGAGAGGGAAGGGGTAAAAAGCTAGCTAGAAGGTAGGGGAGGGATGCTAGAAGGTAGGGGAGGGGTGCTTAAAGGTAGGGGAGGGATGCTAGAAGGTAGGGGATGGGTGCTAGGTAGGGGAGGGGTGCTAGAGGGTAGGTTAGGGGTTCTAGAAGGTAGGGGAGGGGTGCTAAAAGGTAGGGGAGGGATGCTAGAAGGTAGGGGAGAGGTGCTAGGTAGTTGAGGGGTGCTAGAGGGTACGGGAGAGGTGCTAGAGGGTAGGAGAGGGAGGCTAGAAGGTAGGGGAGGGGTGGTAAAAGGTAGGGGAGGGATGCTAGAAGGTAGGGGAGAGGTGCTAGGTAGGTGAGGGGTGCTAGAGGATACGGGAGGAGTGCTAGATGGTAGGGGAGGGATGCTAGAAGGTAGGGGAGAGGTGCGGTAGGTAGAGTGAGGGGTGCTGGAGGGTAGAGGAGGGGTGCTAGCACCCACCACCACTCAGAACATCAATAAACACTGACATATATGGACAAGAGAGGATCTACAAGCGTAAATATCCGTCAGCTTCGCCACCAACCCCTCCCCTCCCCTCCCCCTCCCCCTCCCTTCACTCTGTACCCAAACATCTATCTCCCCCTCATCCCTTACCTGCTTCTCCCTACTCTCTCTCTCTCCCTCTCCCTCTCTACCTCCTCTCTCCTCTCTTTTCTCCCCCACTTCCCCTCTTTATTCCCCTCCTCCTGTTCCTCCTCCTCCGCTTACAAGGTCAAGTCTGGTAGAGTGAAGGTGCCACAGTGGCCTCCCCTACATGGCAGGTGTTTTAATAAGGTAAAGTCACGTGTGTGGGGGGGGAGGTGGTAGTAATATTAATAAGGTAAAGTCACGTGTGTGGGGGGGGAGGTGGTAGTAATATTAATAATTAGTTTCAGTAATGATACTAGTAATAGTAACAGTAGTGGTATTAGCAGTTGTACTAACTGTAGTAACAGTAGTAGTAATAGTAGCAGTAGTAGTACTACTAGTAGTAGTACTAGTACTAGTAGTACTAGTAGTAGCAGTACTAGTAGTAGCAGTGACTAATTATAGTAGTACTAGTAGTAGCAGTAGTACTAGTAGTAGTAGTACTACTAGTAGTAGTAGTACTACTAGTAGTAGCTAGCACTAGTAGTCTAGTACTAGTAGTAGTAGTAGTACTGTATTAGTAGTACTAGGTAATTACTAGTGTGTAGTAGTAGTACTAGTAGTGTAAGTAGTGTGTAGTACTAGTAGTAGTACTAGTAGTAGTACTAGTAGTAATTAGTACTAGTAGTAGTAGTAGTACTAGTAGTAGTACTAGTAGTATAAGTACTAGTAGTAGTAGTAGTACTAGTAGTAGTAGTACTAGTAGTAGTACTAGTAGTAGTAGTACTAGTACTAGTAGTAGTAGTACTAGTAGTAATAGTACTAGTAGTAGTAGTAGAACTAGCACTAGAAAACATGTTCGTCTTAGAAAAGACTTCTTCTCTAGTCTGTGTACTAGCATAAGTCTGTGTACTAGTATAAGTGTGTACTAGCATAAGTGTGTACTAGCATAAGTGTGTGTACTAGTATAAGTGTGTACTAGCATAAGTGTGTGTACTAGTATAAGTGTGTACTAGCATAAGTGTGTGTACTAGTATAAGTGTGTACTAGCATAAGTGTGTACTAGCATAAGTGTGTGTACTAGTATAAGTGTGTACTAGCATATGTGTGTACTAGCATAAGTCTGTGTACTAGCATAAGTCTGTGTACTAGTATAAGTGTGTACTAGCATAAGTGTGTACTAGTATAAGTCTGTGTACTAGCATAAGTGTGTACTAGTATAAGTGTGTACTAGCATAAGTCTGTGTACTAGCATAAGTCTGTGTACTATCATAAGTCTGTGTACTAGCATAAGTCTGTGTACTAGCGTAAGTCTGTGTACTAGCATAAGTCTGTGTACTAGCGTAAGTCTGTGATGGTGACACTATTCAAATCGCTAGTGCTCCCTCACTTAGAATACTGCTCAGTGCTGACGGCCCCGTTCAGGGCAGGAGAAATAGCAGAGCTGGAACAAATCCAGAGATCGTTTACGGCTCACATTGAGCCATTGAAACATCTAAATTATTGGGAACGCCTTCAAGTCTTGAACATGTACTCATTGGAGCGGAGGAGAGAGAGATACATGATAATATATACATGGAAAGTACTTGAGGGCCTGGTCCCAAATCTGCACACTGCCATAACAACATACTGGAGTGAGAGATATGGGAGAAAGTGTAAAATAAACCCAGTGAGGAGCAGGGGTGCGGTGGGGACAATACGGGAGCACTGTATTAACATCCGGGGTCCCAGACTATTCAACATCTTACCAGAAGATATCAGAAACACGGCTGGAACCAGTGTAGAAGCCTTCAAGAGGAAACTGGACAAATATCTTCACCAGGTGCCAGATCAACCAGGCTGTGATGGATATGTGGGGCAGCGGGCCTCCAGCAGCAACAGCCTGGTTGACCAGGCAAGCACCAGACGAGCCTGGCCCATGGCCGGGCTCAGAGAGTAGATACTCTCGAAACTCTTCAAAGGTATATCAAAGGTAGCATAAGTCTGTGTACTAGCATAAGTCTGTGTACTAGCGTAAGTCTGTGTACTAGCGTAAGTCTGTGTACTAGCGTAAGTCTGTGTACTAGCATAAGTCTGTGTACTAGCGTAAGTCTGTGTACTAGCGTAAGTCTGTGTACTAGCATAAGTCTGTGTACTAGCATAAGTCTGTGTACTAGCGTAAGTCTGTGTACTAGCGTAAGTCTGTGTACTAGCATAAGTCTGTGTACTAGCGTAAGTCTGTGTACTAGCGTAAGTCGTGTACTAGCGTAAGTCTGTGTACTAGCGTAAGTCTGTGTACTAGCGTAAGTCTGTGTACTAGCATAAGTCTGTGTACTAGCTAAGTCTGTGTACTAGCGTAAGTCTGTGTACTAGCGTAAGTCTGTGTACTAGCGTAAGTCTGTGTACTAGCATAAGTCTGTGTACTAGCGTAAGTCTGTGACTAGCTAAGTCTGTGTACTAGCATAAGTCTGTGTACTAGCTAAGTCGTGATAGCTCGTGTACTAGCATAAGTCGTGTACTAGCGTAAGTCTGTGTACTAGCGTAAGTCTGTGTACTAGCGTAAGTCTGTGTACTAGCATAAGTCTGTGTACTAGCGTAAGTCTGTGTACTAGCATAAGTCTGTGTACTAGCAAGTCTGTGTACTAGCATAAGTCGTGTACTAGCGTAAGTCTGTGTACTAGCGTAAGTCTGTGTACTAGCGTAAGTCTGTGTACTAGCATAAGTCTGTGTACTAGCATAAGTCTGTGTACTAGCGTAAGTCTGTGTACTAGCATAAGTCTGTGTACTAGCATAAGTATGTGTACTAGCGTAAGTCGTGTACTAGCTAAGTCTGTGTACTAGCGTAAGTCGTGTACTAGCATAAGTCTGTGTACTAGCATAAGTCGTGTACTAGCGTAAGTCTGTGTACTAGCGTAAGTCGTGTACTAGCGTAAGTCTGTGTACTAGCATAAGTCGTGACTAGCATAAGTCTGTGTATTAGCGTAAGTCTGTGTACTAGCATAAGTCTGTGTACTAGCTAAGTCTGTGTACTAGCATAAGTCTGTGTACTAGCATAAGTCTGTGTACTAGCATAAGTCTGTGTACTAGCATAAGTCTGTGATACATAAGTCATGTACAGCTAAGTCTGTGTACTAGCATAAGTCTGTGTACTAGCTAAGTCGTGTACTAGCAAAGTGTACTAGCATAAGTCTGTGTATAGCGTAAGTCTGTGTACTAGCATAAGTCTGTGTACTAGCATAAGTCTGTGTACTAGCATAAGTCTGTGTACTAGCGTAAGTCTGTGTACTAGCTAAGTCTGTGTACTAGCGAAGTCTGTGTACTAGCATAAGTCTGTGTACTAGCATAAGTCTGTGTACTAGCGTAAGTCTGTGTACTAGCATAAGTCTGTGTACTAGCGTAAGTCTGTGTACTAGCATAAGTCTGTGTACTAGCATAAGTCTGTGTACTAGCATAAGTCTGTGTACTAGCATAAGTCTGTGTACTAGCGATAAGTCTGTGTACTAGCGTAAGTCTGTGTACTAGCATAAGTCGTGTACTAGCGTAAGTCGTGTACTAGCGTAAGTCTGTGTACTAGCATAAGTCTGTGTACTAGCGTAAGTCGTGTACTAGCGTAAGTCTGTGTACTAGCATAAGTCTGTACTAGCATAAGTCTGTGTACTAGCGTAAGTCTGTGTACTAGCGTAAGTCGTGTACTAGCATAAGTCTGTGTACTAGCATAAGTCTGTGTACTAGCGTAAGTCTGTGTACTAGCATAAGTCTGTGTACTAGCGTAAGTCTGTGTACTAGCATTAGTCTGTGTACTAGCATAAGTATGTGTACTAGCGTAAGTCTGTGTACTAGCATAAGTCTGTGTACTAGCGTCAGTCTGTGTACTAGCATAAGTCTGTGTACTAGCATAAGTCTGTGTACTAGCGTAAGTCTGTGTACTAGCATAAGTCTGTGTACTAGCATAAGTGTGTACTAGCGTAAGTCTGTGTGCTAGCGTAAGTCTGTGTACTAGCGTAAGTCTGTGTACTAGCATAAGTGTGTACTAGTATAAGTCTGTGTACTAGCGTAAGTCTGTGTACTAGCGTAAGTCTGTGTACTAGCATAAGTCTGTGTACTAGCATAAGTCTGTGTACTAGTAAAGTCTGTGTACTAGCATAAGTCTGTGTACTATCATAAGTCTGTGTACTAGCACAAGTCTGTGTACTAGCATAAGTCTGTGTACTAGCGTAAGTCTGTGTACTAGCATAAGTCTGTGTACTAGCATAAGTCTGTGTACTAGCATAAGTCTGTGTACTAGCATAAGTCTGTGTACTAGCGTAAGTCTGTGTACTAGCATAAGTCTGTGTACTAGCATAAGTCTGTGTACTAGCATAAGTCTGTGTACTAGCGTAAGTCTGTGTACTAGCATAAGTCTGTGTACTAGCGTAAGTCTGTGTACTAGCATAAGTCTGTGTACTAGCGTAAGTCTGTGTACTAGCGTAAGTCTGTGTACTAGCATAAGTCTGTGTACTAGCGTCAGTCTGTGTACTAGCGTAAGTCTGTGTGCTAGCGTAAGTCTGTGTACTAAACATCAATGTTCTTTGCAGCAGACATACTTCTGGTCACTCCAGTACTAAGCACAAGTCATCCTGCAACTTATACTCGTGTTGCACTTGCAACGCCCTCAGCGTCGTCACATTTGCAACCCCTGACAGGTCTTTAGACGAGCAAGACACATGTGGAACGCCTGTAGACAAGTGGTTCACTGAACCGACAAGTTGATCAGTTAGACGTATGTCTTATGGAAACGAACCATACCATGGACGGGGATAGAACCCGCGGATTCTATCCCCGTCCGTGGTATGGCTCGTTTAGTTATGCGAAGAAGAATGGTGAAGATCAGAAGGAGTTTGAGGTAATCAGTCCTCGGTCTTGAAAAGACTGACGACTGAAAAGACATGAAGCCATTGTGAGGCGCAACGTTCCTGCAAGTGTTGCACATGTGTTGCACATGTGTTGCCCATGTGTTGCGCATGTGTCTAATTTATCAAACTTCATCAGTCGAACACAGAGGTGAATAAATACAGGTCACGGCAGAGGTGCTTCCCAGCACCTTTGTACTGGAAATGTTTCAGAGATACCCAACTGTTCCACATGTGTACGTCAGTGTTAGTGTGACTTGTAAATAGTACAAATCGGACTATGCGAGTCACGATATTGTGGCCATTTCCACCCACTCATTTAAAGTCCTTCTAACCTCAAAACCTAATTGAAATACTCGTCTAGTCTCTACCTAGAGGGTGTTCCGGGGGTCAACGCCCCCGCAAGCCCGGAACTTGACCAGTCCTCCCGGTAGACTGATGGCTACCCTAGGTTCTTAGCTGTGATAAGCCCACCAACACACACTGGAGGACTTCATCCCCTCCGACACATCAGTCACAAGTAACAGCAACGTAACAGCCAGAAGGACTAACCTTTAAAGGGCTCCACTTCGACTTGTCTTGCAAGTCCTTGACTCAGTGGCGCGCCATCTCTCTCTCTCTCTCTACACACACAAACAGGGTTTTATAAGCTTAGGTTAAGGGTTCTATCTCTATTCACAAGCTAAGAGCTGTTACCTACATCTCTCACTCTATCTCTCCTGCCTCTCTATCCACTAATCTCCTACCAAAAACTTTGAGGAATTGTCTTTCTTAAAAAGCCACGTAAGCAGACACTAGGACATACTTATCACAAAACGTTTATAATAATAATAATATCTTTATTTCTACCAGTACATGTACAAGGTGTACAGACCATAGCTGACACCAATGACATACTACTATATAGAAAGTCCCTTGTTATGCTGAGCATTTCCTGCAAATTAGGTGTGTCCCAGGATGCGACCCACACCAGTCCACTAACACCCAGGATGCGACCCACACCAGTCCACTAACACCCAGGATGCGACATACACCAGTCCACTAACACCCAGGATGCGACCCACACCAGTCCACTAACACCCAGGATGCGACCCACACCAGTCCACTAACACCCAGGTACCCATTTTGTACTGATGGGGCCTTGATCACTTCTAACACAGGTTAAAAAGACAGTATATACAGGCGGTGAGTGGGGTGTGAGTGACGCAGGTGACCTGAAGAATGCCATATTGAGATGAGGAGATGCAAGCAATGAGGTCATGTGACCCCTGTGTTGTTGGGTAGGTGATGCTGTGCCTGGTTGACTATCATGTATGCTACCTAACCTGAAGACCCGCGTCAGGAAACACTTGTGCTGTGTCCTGACAAACCTTACCTAACCTAACCTGAAGACCAGCGTCAGGAAACACTTGTCCTGTGTCCTGATAAACCTTACCTAACCTAACCTGAAGACCAGCGTCAGGAAACACTTGCCTTGTTTCCTGACAAACCTTACCTAACCTAACCTGAAGACCAGCGTCAGGAAACACTTGTCCTGTGTCCTGATAAACCTTACCTAACCTAACCTATCCAATGTGGTGCTAAATTTACGATGTTTCGGCCGATGCAGCATATACAGTCCGTCTATCCATCGGTGATGGGGTTTAAAGTCTTTCTACAACATCTGGGTATCTTTATTTTGAGACACGATGGGAAGACTGTAGAACTACATACAAAAGATGAGGCAATCAGTCCCTCAGATTCTTGAAGAATCTGAAGCACAGGCAGGAAGATGGTGAGGATTGAGACACCATCATCACCACCACCACTACCACTAACACCACCACTACCACCAACACCACCACTACCACTATCACCACCTCCTCCACAACAGCACTACGTTATATTAGAAGCAGCCACTTGCAATATGGACCAGCAGAGAGGGAGGGCCATGGTATGGACCAACAGAGGGGGAGGGCCATGGTATGCACCAGCAGTGGGAGGGCCATGGTATGTACCAGTAGAGAGGGAGGGCCATGGTATGCACCAGCAGAGAGGGGGGCCATGGTATGGACCAGCCGGGAGGGCCATGGGGAGTGGACAAATAGGGGAAGAAAATTGGGAGAGAAAAAGGGAAGTAAATAGGGTAAGAAGACAAAAACCCGCCTGGGTACACATACAAACATCTCAAGGGAGGGTCTTGATGCCGGTGAAAGGCTCTTGATGCCGGTGAAAGGCTCTTGATGCAATTTCTCCCAGGGACTGATCACCTCAACCTCCTGATCTTCAACCATTCTTCAGGGACTGATCACCTCAACCTCCTGATCTTCAACCATTCTTCAGGGACTGATCACCTCAACCTCCTGATCTTCAAACATTCTTCAGGGACTGATCACCTCAACCTCCTGACCTTCAACCATTCTTCCCCGTACTGGATGGTTGTCAAGGACCACAATTGAAATAAGTCGCTTTATCTGACCTTTTTTTTTTTTGATGTGGGGGGGGGTGTATCCTGGTAGGTAATGTACACATATGTTGCTATGTATGATAATTTATGTATTTGTGTGTACCTGTAACTGGATAAGCTTACATCTGAACTGTGATATTAACACATCTGAACTGTGATATTAATACGTCTGAACTGTGATATTAACACATCTGAACTGTGATATTAACACATCTGAACTGTGATATTAACACATCTGAACTGTGATATTAACACGTCTGAACTGTGATATTAACACATCTGAACTGTGATATTAACACGTCTGAACTGTGATATTAACACATCTGAACTGTGATATTAACACATCTGAACTGTGATATTAATACGTCTGAACTGTGATATTAACACGTCTGAACTGTGATATTAACACGTCTGAACTGTGATATTAACACATCTGAACTGTGATATTAACACATCTGAACTGTGATATTAACACGTCTGAACTGTGATATTAACACATCTGAACTGTGATATTAACACATCTGAACTGTGATATTAACACGTCTGAACTGTGATATTAACACATCTGAACTGTGATATTAACACATCTGAACTGTGATATTAACACATCTGAACTGTGATATTAACACATCTGAACTGTGATATTAACACGTCTGAACTGTGATATTAACACATCTGAACTGTGATATTAACACATCTGAACTGTGATATCAACACACATCTGGAAAGAGAGTGACTGACTGAATGACGGTAAATACGTTTCCTTCTGAGGCGACTTATATTGATGGAGGCAGCCAGCGTGTTTAGAAAACGTACATAACGGTTAGTAACGGTAAACAACGGCTAAATAACGGCAAGAAACGGTAAATAAGACTCACCCTGCCAGTAGTAGCTGCCAACGGCTCCCACGTAGAGACGATTCCCGTTCTGGCGAGACAAGAGATGTCAGGATGTAAGTGGCTCTCCATCCAGGGAATTGGAGCTACCATCCCCTTCCTTGGATCAAACTTAGTCATATTACTTTATCCAGGTGATATATATATATGCAAAACAACCACAGAGGGTTGAATAATAGTTATAGGCCTTTCGTGTTGCAATCAACACATCATCAGGAGTTTGCAAAGTTGCATAAATGAGTAAGAAATCTCAACAGAATCTGCTGAGATTTCTTACTCATTTATGCAACTTTGCAAGCTCCTGATGATGTGTCGATTGCAACACGAAAGGCCTACAACTATTATTCAACTCCCCCTGTGGTTGTTTTGTATCTTGTATCGCTTATTCGTGATTCTTATATAGTTTTAATTCCGAGAGTGGGGGTTAATGTACATAGTGTATACTTATGTGTATACCTCAGTGTATATACACTGATAATATTGAATAAACATCAGATACATTATAAGAGTATGATAAAAGTAACAGTTACTTTGTTACTTAAGTTAGGGTGCTACTTAGCTTCCTTAATCAGGGTTATGGCAAGGTGTTTGAGAGTGACTTTCAGGGTTATACACCTGGTTTAAGGGGTACATTTTCGGGGGTACGTACCTGTGTTAGGGTGGTACTGATGCCAGCTTGACAGGACCCTTGACGGTGGTAGCCCCAGGAAGCTGCGGGGGAGACAAGTGTTGGGAGTCAGTGGGGGAGGTTAGCCTAGGTTAAGTTAGGTTAGTCTAGGTTTAGTTAAGTTAGGTGTGTGTTCAAAGCAGTGAGTACACACACACACACACACACACAACACTGGTTCAATTATACCCCACATGGGAGGTATAATTCACATTATAATTAAAAATGAACAATTAGGGTGAAGGAAGAGTGAAATATGACACCAGGAGGGAGAGTAAATGACACCATCGTGGGGAAAAACTTAATGAAGAACACCAAGAAGACAATTCCAGAAAAGGAAGGAAGGAAGGAAGGAAGGAAGGAAGGAAGGAAGGAAGGAAGGAAGGAAGGAAGGAAGGAAGGAAGGAAATGGGGGAGAGTGAGGGAACACAGAGATTCTTTTATTTAGCCAAAAAAAATTAGATACCTTTGCAATGTGCTGATACACCAATCATACAATAGAGCGGAAAGGTAATGTGAAAGACCTGGGAGTGGGAATGTCTAAAGATCTCACATTGAAAGATCACAACAGTACCACTATCACAACTGCAAAGAAAATGACAGGATGGAACAAAAGCTAGGTGTGTTTCACTATCATATTCCATCACACAGGATGGTATATCACTGTCATATTCCATCATACAGGATGGTATATCACTGTCATATTCAATCATACAGGATGGTATATCACTGTCATATTCCATCACACAGGATGGTATATCACTGTCATATTCCATCATACAGGATGGTATATCACTGTCATATTCAATCATACAGGATGGTATATCACTGTCATATTCAATCACACAGGATGGTATATCACTGTCATATTCAATCACACAGGATGGTATATCACTGTCATATTTCATCATACAGGATGGTATATCACTGTCATATTCAATCATACAGGATGGTATATCACTGTCATATTCCATCATACAGGATGGTATATCACTGTCATATTCAATCATACAGGATGGTATATCACTGTCATATTCCATCATACAGGATGGTATATCACTGTCATATTCAATCATACAGGATGGTATATCACTGTCATATTCCATCACACAGGATGGTATATCACTGTCATATTCCATCACACAGGATGGTATATCACTGTCATATTCCATCACACAGGATGGTATATCACTGTCATATTCCATCATACAGGATGGTATATCACTGTCATATTCAATCATACAGGATGGTATATCACTGTCATATTCCATCACACAGGATGGTATATCACTGTCATATTCCATCACACAGGATGGTATATCACTGTCATATTCCATCACACAGGATGGTATATCACTGTCATATTCCATCATACAGGATGGTATATCACTGTCATATTCAATCATACAGGATGGTATATCACTGTCATATTCCATCACACAGGATGGTATATCACTGTCATATTCCATCACACAGGATGGTATATCACTCATATTCCATCACACAGGATGGTATATCACTGTCATATTCCATCATACAGGATGGTATATCACTGTCATATTCAATCATACAGGATGGTATATCACTGTCATATTCAATCATACAGGATGGTATATCACTGTCATATTCAATCATACAGGATGGTGAGTCACTGTCTTCAAGAAGGCTCTGGACACATAATACCTAAAGTCAGTACCTGACCAGCCGGGCTGTGGTTCGTATGTTGGTATACGTGTGGCTAGAAGTAACAGCCTGGTTGATCAGGTGCAGATCCACCACGAAGCCTGGTTATGGACCGGGCCGCGGGGGTGTTGACCCCTGGAATACCCTCCAGGTGTAGTTCAATACTCCAGTAAGGGTTCATCAGCTACGACAGCTTCAAAGGTTTCTTTGCAGCAGAACTGGAGTTACTACCACTTGCGAATTATCATCTCTCAAGTACTTTCTATTTTTTAAAGTGGTGGAGTGGTAAGCCAGTGGAAGGCCTCGGTCAGATGACCAAAAGCTCCAGCTGTGGGTCATCATATGACTAAGACCAGCGTCAGGAAACACTTGTGCTGTTTCCTGACCAATCTTACCTAACCTAACCTGTCTTATAGCCTATTCCATACACAGAAGAAATGGGAATTTATATGGGACAGTGTCCATCACCACAGATGGCTCCAACTTTACCCTAGTTGTATATCTCTTAACAATAAAAAGGCTTTCAAATGAGCTGATGTAGGTAACAGCTCTTAGCTTGTAAATAAAGTCAGGAGAGAGAGAGAGAGAGAGAGAGAGAGAGAGAGAGAGAGAGAGAGAGAGAGAGAGAGAGAGAGAGAGAGAGAGAGAGAGAGAGACACACACACACACACACATGGATGCTACAAAAACAAGGAGGGCTCTGAAGGGACCATGGTGTTTACGAGGGAGTGAATTACACCAGGGGGTAACTGCCTTATTTTCCCGACCCTTCGCTTCGCTGACTCCAGACAATTCGCCGGGAATTGTTTTAGACTTCTTGTACTCCGGCAATTATATATATTTTTTTCCCCACAAGCTAAAATATAAAGGGCGATGCACTAATATTTTTAACATCAACAAATATAAGGATATTGTATAACAGAAAATATAGTAGCATAATCATAAGATATAATATTCAATAAGACATTGAGACCCCCAAGGGAAAGAAGTCAGTGACTTTTTGAGTTATTCTGGTGGATAATTTACACTATGTATGATAATTGTACTTACATAAACGTGTGTATAACTCAGTGTATACAAGAAGACAGAATTAAGCATTTATTAGCCGGGCTGTGGTTCATATGTTGGACTACGTGCGGCCAGCAGTAACAGCCTGGTTGATCAGGAGGGATCCACCGGGAGGCCTGGTCGTGGCCCGGGCCGCGGGGGCGTTGACCCCCGAAATACCCTCCAGGTAGCTAATCAGATAAACACTGTCTAATTCATTCTGCTGAGACAATTGAAATTCCGAGGCGAATATTTCTCAGTTAATTTTAAGAAATATAACATTAAAGTGTACGTTATGTTAACTTATTTAGGCTCCTTATCCTTGATGTTCTCTCTGGGGTTAATTACGGATGAGATGAGAGGGGAGAGGGGGATAAAAAGTGAGAAAGATAGGGAGGAGGGAAGAGATAAATATAAACTATCGTAAGTATAACTATAAAAAAATAATTGTAGATACTATATAAGAATTTCTTTAAAGGCGAAACATCTTATCTTTAGAGAAAACTTATACACGAGACCGTGAAAATATAGGTAACCCCCCCCCCACACACACGTGGATATTAAGCCTATCACAACACTTGCTAAGTACTTATTACTGACTCCGACCTGATTACAGTCCCCAGGCTTATATGACCTCTTGTGTTAGGTGCTTACCCTACCTGGAGGAGTCTACCTGGAGGAGTCTACCTGGAGGAGTCTACCTGAAAGAGTCTACCTGGAGGGTGTTCCGGGGGTCAACGCCCCCGCGGCCCGGTCCACGACCAGGCCTCCTGGTGGATCAGGACCTGATCATCCAGGTGAATATACTTCAAACTGACCCAGGTCCAAATTATGAGAGAGAGAGAGAGAGAGAGAGAGAGAGAGAGAGAGAGAGAGAGAGAGAGAGAGAGAGAGAGAGAGAGAGAGAGAGAGAGAGAGAATCATAAATCACATCATAGACACTTTTTAAATTACCCACCAGGCTGTGACTAACCTTCCAGCCCATAAATTTATAATATAGTCCCAACCTTAGCACAAAAAAAGTCAATAATATCCCAAGGGGGGACAGACCACAAATGCGAGCGAAATAAACAATAAATAAAAAATTTGTAGGTCAACCAACCGTCACTTTCAACAATGTAAAATTCGATTAATGTTGAATTCTACAGAGTTTTTGTCGAATTCAACATATATTAGAATTTTAATGCATAATTGCATAAAAACCCTCGGTTTTCGTCAATAATTAGTTCCAGAATGCTGTTCGAGTGTCGATACCGAACGAATTTGTTCCCATAAGGAATAATGTAAATTAGATTAGTCCTTTTAGACCCCCAAAAATACACTTACAAAAGCACTTACAAAAATACACTTGCATAACTGTTCGAGTTGGGAGCTGTACGAAAACCGAGGGTCCAATATATATATATATATATATTTTTTTTTTTTTTTTTATTAACACATCGGCCGATTCCCACCAAGGCAGGGTGGCCCGAAAAAGAAAAACTTTCATCATCATTCACTCCATCACTGTCTTGCCAGAAGGGTGCTTTACACTACAGTTATAAAACTGCAACATTAACACCCCTCCTTCAGAGTGCCGGCACTGTACTTCCCATCTCCAGAACTCAAGTCCGGCCTGCCGGTTTCCCTGAATCCCTTCATAAATGTTACTTTGCTCACACTCCAACAGCACGTCAAGTATTAAAAACCATATGCCTCCATTCACTCCTATCAAATACGCTCACACATGCTTGCTGGAAGTCCAAGCCCCTCGCACACAAAACTTCCTTTACCCCCTCCCTCCAACCTTTCCTAGGCCGACCCCTACCCCGCCTTCCCTCCACTACAGATTTATACACTCTCGAAGTCACTCTGTCTCGTTCCATTCTCTCTACATGTCCAAACCACCTCAACAACCCCTCCTCAGCTCTCTGAACAATCGTTTTGGTAATCCCGCACCTCCTTCTAATTTCCAAACTCCGAATTCTCTGCATTATATTCACACCACACATTGACCTCAGACATGACATCTCCACTGCCTCCAGCCTTCTCCTCGTTGCAACATTCATCACCCATGCTTCACACCCATATAAGAGCGTTGGTATAACTATACTCTCATACATTCCCCTCTTTACTTCCATGGACAAGGTTCTTTGTCTCCACAGACTCCGAAGTGCTCCACTCACCCTTTTCCCCTCATCAATTCTATGATTCACCTCATCCTTCATAGACCCATCCGCCGACATGTCCACTCCCAAATATCTGAATACATTCACCTCCTCCATACTCTCTCCTCTCCAATCTGATATCCAATCTTTCGTCACCTATTCTTTTTGTTATCCTCATCACCTTACTCTTTCCTATATTCACTTTCAATTTTCTTCTTTTACACACCCTACCAAATTCATCCACCAACCTCTGCAGCTTCTCTTCAGAATCTCCCAAAAGCACAGTGTCATCAGCAAAAAGCAACTGTGACAACTCCCACTTTGTATTTGCTTCTTTATCTTTTAGCCCAACACCTCTTGCCAAGACCCTCGCATTCACTTCTCTTACAACCCCATCTATAAATATATTGAACAACCACGGTGACATCACACATCCTTGTCTAAGGCCCACTTTTACTGGGAAATAGTCCCTTCCCTCCTACACACTCTAACCTGAGCCTCACTATCCTCATAAAAACTCTTCACTGCTTTCAGTAACCTTCCTCCTATTCCATACACCTGCAACATCTGCCACATTGCCCCCTATCTACCCTATCATACGCCTTTTCCAAATCCATAAATGCCACAAAAACATCTTTACCCTTATCCAAATACTGTTCACCTATACGTTTCACTGTAAACACTTGGTCTACACACCCCTACCTTTCCTAAAGCCCCTTGTTCATCTGCTATCCTGCTTTCTGTTTTACTCTTAATTCTTTCAATAATAACTCTACCATACACTTTACCAGGTACACTCAACAGACTTATTCCCCTATAATTTTTGCACTCTCTTTTGTCCCCTTTGCCTTTATACAAAGGAACAATACACGCTCTCTGCCAATCCCTAGGTACCTTACCCTCTTCCATACATTTATTAAATAATAGCACCAACCACTCCAAAATTATATCCCCACCTGCTTTTAACATTTCTATCTTTATCCCATCAATCCCAGCTGCCTTACCCCTTTCATTCTACCCACTGCCTCACGAACTTCCCTACACCCACAACTGGCTCTTCCACACTCCTACAAGATGTTATTCCTCCTTGCCCTACACACGAAATCACAGCTTCCCTGTCTTCATCAACATTTAACAAATCCTCAAAATATTCTCTCCATCTTCCCGATACCTCTAACTCTCCATTTAATAACTCTCCTCTCCTATTTTTAACTGTCAAATCCATTTGTTCTCTAGGCTTCCTCAACTTATTAATCTCATTCCAAAACTTTTTCTTATTTTCAACAAAATTTGCTGATAACATCTCACCCACTCTCTCATCTGCTCTCTTTTACATTGCTTCACCACTCTTTTAACCTCTCTTTTTCTCTCCATATACTCTTCCCTCCTTGCATCACTTCTACTTTGTAAAAACCTCTCATATGCTAACTTTTTCTCCCTTACTACTCTCTTTACATCATCATTCCACCAATCGCTCCTCTTCCCTCCTGCACCCACTCGCCTGTAACCACAAACTTCTGCTGAACACTCTAACACTACATTTTTAAATCTACCCCATACATTTTCGACCCCATTGCCTACACTCTCACTAGCCCATCTATCCTCCAATAGTTGTTTATATCTTACCCTAACTGCCTCCTCTTTTAGTTTATAAACCTTCACCTCTCTTTTACTTACTGATTCTATTTTCCTTGTATCCCATCTACCTTTTACTCCCACTGTAGCTATAACTAAAAAGTGATCTGATATATCTGTAGCCCCTCTATAAACATGTACATCCTGAAGTCTACTCAACAGTCTTTTATCTACCAATACATAGTCCAACAAACTACTGTCATTACGCCCTACATCATATCTTGTATACTTATTTATCCTCTTTTTCTTAAAATATGTATTACCTATAACTAAACCCCCTTTTTATACAAAGTTCAATCAAAGGGCTCCCATTATCATTTACACCTGGCACCCCAAACTTACCTACTACACCCTCTCTGCATGTTTCTCCCACTTTAGCATTTAGGTCCCCTACCACAATTACTCTCTCATTTGGTTCAAAAGTTCCTATACATTCGCTTAACATCTCCCAAAATCTCTCTCTCCTCTACACTCCTCTCTTCTCCAGGTGCATACACGCTTATTATGACCCACTTTTCGCATCCGACCCTTATTTTAATCCACATAATCCTTGAATTTACACATTTATATTCCCTCTTCTCCTTCCATAACTGATCCTTCAACATTATTGCTACCCCTTCCTTAGCTCTAACTCTCTCAGATACTCCTGACTTAATCCCATTTATTTCTCCCCACTGAAACTCGCCTACCCCTTCAGCTTTGTTTCGCTTAGGGCCAGGACATCCAACTTCTTTTCATTCATAACATCGGCAATCATCTCTTTCTTATCATCCGCACTACATCCACGCACATTCAGACACCCCAATTTTATAAAGTTTTCTTCTTCTCGTTTTTAGTAGATTTGTACAGGAGAAGGGGTTACTAGCCCATTGCTCCCGGCATCTTAGTCGCCTCATACGACACGCATGGCTTACGGAGGAAAGATTCTTTTCCACTTCCCCATGGACAATAGAGAAAATAAAAAGAACAAGAGCTATTAAGAAAAAGAAGAAAAACCTAGATGTGTGTATGTATATATATGCATGTGTATGCCAGTGTAGTGTGACCTAAAGTGTAAGTAGAAGTAGCTAGATATACCTGTTATCCAGCGTGTTTATGAGACAGAAAAAAGATATATATATATATATATATATATATATATAGTCCAGGTAGATACTTTCAAGGAAACTAATCTACCTAGACTTCCTATTCATTTCTGCAACATTGCAAGCGCCTGACGATGTGCTGATTGCAAAACGAAAGACCTGGAGCTATCATTCAACTCCCCCCTGGTCTCAGACCGGGCCGCGGGGGCGTTGACCCCCGAAACCCTCTCCAGGTATCTGCAGGTATGTATGATAATTTGTGTAACTGTATTCACGTGTACCTGTACCTAAGTACACTTATACAAGTTATCACATGGAAGCTAAAATACCAATTTCTTTAATATAAACGACAAAAATGGGATGTGTCGAGGCCAGGAGGATCAGCTGGGTGCTGGGGACACACGTCCCAGTAATTATTATCAGCTGGGTGCTGGGGACACACGTCCCAGTAATTATTAATCGTAAGGGCTAAAATTCCACCAAGATCAAATTATAGATTATTACTTATCTGCAGGTTTAGGGTTATAGGAGAGAGAGAGAGAGAGAGAGAGAGAGAGAGAGAGAGAGAGAGAGAGAGAGAGAGAGAGAGAGAGAGAGAGAGAGAGAGAGAGAGAGAGAGAGAGAGAGAACACACGGTGACAGACAAATAACTTCCTTTTACAGACGTCTTGTGACCGTTCTTATTTATTGTTCTGAGGAAGAGGGGAGGGAGAGAGAGAGGGAGGAGAGAGGGAGGAGAGGGAGAGAGAGAGAGAGGAGAGGGAGAGAGGGAAGGTGTGGGGCAGAATACTATATGGATGGAAGGAGACGAAGATAATAATAATAATAATATAATCTTAAGCGATAAACCAGAAAGGGTGAGAATAGAAGGAAAACTGAATACCTCCGCAGTGTGCTGCAACCCTATTATAAAGAGGAAACAAAAAGGAAGAATGAAAGATGGGGAAAAAGAAAAAGGGGGAAAGAGGAATAGGGGAAAGATGATGAGCGGGGAAATGAAGAAGGGAAAGAGGAAGAGGGGGAAAGGAAGAAGAAAAAATGAAAAGAGGAAGAGGGGAAAATGAAAAGAGAGGGGGAAGCGTAACCACACTGGTGAAGGTCTCTAACCCTGATCATCTTAAGTAACACCGACCATAGGGAGGGTGGCGGCCTCCACGGTCTCCCTCTCAACACACACCCTAATCATATTTCTGGATTTCCTATTTTTTTTTAACTCCAGGGAGTCTATACTAGTGTGCGTGCGTGTGTATTTGTGTGTGTGTGTGTGTGTGTGTGTGTGTGTACTCACCTATTTGTACTCACCTATTTGTGGTTGCAGGGGTCGAGTCATAGCTCCTGGCCCCGCCTCTTCACTGATTGCTACTAGGTCCTCTCTCTCCCTGCTCCATAAGCTTTATCAAACCTAGTCTTAAAACTATGTATGGTTCCTGCCTCCACTATGTCGCTTTCCAAGCTATTCCACTTCCTGACAACTCTATGACTGAAGAAATACTTCCTAACATCCCTTTGACTCATAGGAGTCTTCAACTTCACCAATTGTGACCCCTTGTTTCTGTGTCCCTCTCTGGAACATCTTGTCTCTGTCCACCTTATCTATTCCTCGCAGTATTTTATATGTCGTTATCATGTCTCCCTAACCCTCCTGTCCTCTAGTGTCGTCAGGCCGATTTCCCTTAACCTTTCTTCGTAGGACAATCCCCTTAGCTCTGGGACTAGTCTTGTTGCAAACCTTTGCACTTTCTCTAATTTCTTGACGTGCTTGACCAGGTGTGGGTTCCAAACTGGTGCTGCATACTCCAGTATGGGCCTGACGTATATGGTATACAGAGTCTTGAATGATTCCTTGGTGAGGTATTGGAACGCTATTCTTAGGTTTGCCAGCCGCCCGTATGCTGCAGCAGTTATCTGATTGATGTGTGCCTCAGGAGATGTGCTCGGTATTATACTCACCCCAAGATCTTTTCTTTGAGTGAGGTTTGCAGTCTTTGGCCACCTAGACTATACTCTGTCTGCGGTCTTCTTTGCCCTTCCCCGATATTCATGACTTTACATTTGGCAGGGTTAAATTCAAGGAGCCAGTTACTGGACCAGGCTTGCAGCCTGTCCAGGTCTCTTTGTATTCCTGCCTGATCCTCGACTGATTTGATTCTTCTCATTAACTTCACATCATCTGCAAACAGGGACACTTCTGAGTCTATCCCTTCCGTTATGTCATTCACATATACCAAAAACAGTACAGGTCCTAGGACTGACCCTTGTGGAACTCCACTCGTCACAGGTGCCCACTCTGACATCTCGTCACGTACCATGACTCGTTGTTGCCTCCTGTCAGATATTCTCTGATCCATTGCAGTGCTTTTCCTGTTACGTGTGCCTGATCCTCTAGCTTTTGCATTAATCTCTTGTGAGGAACTGTGTCGAACGCCTTCTTGCAGTCCAAAAATGCAGTCTATCCACCCCTCTCTCGTGTCTTACTTCTGTTACCTTGTCATAAAACTGCAGTAGGTTTGTGACACAGGATTTTCCTTCCCTGAAACCATGCTGGTTGTCGTTTATAAGCTTGTGTCTTTCTAGGTGCTCCACCATTCTCCTCCTGATGATCTTTCCATGACTTTGCATACTATACACGTCAGTGACACAGGTCTGTAGTTTAATGCCTCGTGTCTGTCTCCTTTCTTAAAAATTGGGACTACATTTGCCATCTTCCACGCCTCAGGTAGTTGCCCAGTTTCAATGGATGTGTTGAAGATTTGTGTTAGTGGCACACACAACATCTCTGCTCCCTCTCTAAGGACCCACGGAGAAATGTTGTCCGGTCCCACCGCTTTTGAGGTATCGAGTTCACATAGCAGCTTCTTCACCTCCTCCTCGGTTGTGTGTATTTCATCCAGCACTTGTTGGTATACCTCCCTATTCTGAATTCCTGGAGTCCTTCCTGTCTCCTGTGTAAATACTTCTTTAAATCTCATGTTGAGCTCCTCACATACCTCTTGGTCGTTTATTGTGAACTCCCCACCTTCCTTTCTCAGCCTGATTACCTGGTCCTTGACTGTTGTTTACCTCCTGATGTGGCTATACAGCAGCTTCGGGTCAGACTTGACTTTTGATGCTATATCATTTTCATATTGTCGCTGAGCCTCCCTTCTTACCTGTGCATATTCGTTTCTGGCTCTTCGGCTAATCTCTTTATTTTTCTGGGTCCTTTGTCTTCTGTACTTTTTCCATTCTCTATTACACTTACTTTTTGCCTCCCTACACCTCTGGGTGAACCAAGGACTCGTTCTGGTCTTCCCATTACTTCTGTTTCCTTGGGGACAAACCTCTCCTCTGCCTCTTTGCATTTGGTTGTCACATATTCCATCATTTCTTTTACTGGTTTTCCTGCCAATTCTCTCTCCCACTGAACGTCTTGTAGGAAGTTCCTCATGCCTGTGTAGTCCCCCCTTTTGTAGTTTCGTTTCTCCCTTCCTATTCCTGCTCCCCTCTCCACTTTTAGCTCAACTATATAATCAAAACACAGAACCAAATGATCACTAGCTCCAAGGGGCCTTTCATACGTGATATCCTCGATGTCCGAACTACTCAAGGTGAATACTAGGTCGAGTCTTGCTGGATCATCCCCACCTCTCTCTCTGGTAGTGTCTCTAACATGTTGATGCATGAGGTTTTCCAGTACCACATCCATCATCTTGGCTCTCCATGATTCAGGACCCCCATGGGGTGTGTGTGTGTGTGTGTGTGTGTGTACTCACGGGTCATGCAGGGAGAGTACATCTGGTAGGTGTGTACTCACGTGTCATGCAGGGAGAGTACATCTGGTAGGTATGGGTACCCCTGCCAGTAGTATAGAAGCAGTTCCCCACAGGTTCACGACGGTTCCTCTTGACACTGAACCAGACGTATCTGGGCGCACACGCCTGAAATCAACAATTAAAGAACATAACAACATATCGTAAAAGTATAACAAAAGTGTTTAAAAATATAACGAAATATATATATAAGATAGTTAAAACAAAATAGCATAAAAATAGAGGCTTTGATTGGTTTTCATTATCTGAAATTACAAAAAGGACAATACGATGGTTGGATCTAATGAATATAATTATAACCATAATTCTTATAAGGGTGGAGTGGTAAGCCAGATGATCAAAAGCCCTACCCGTGGGGTCATCATGTAACTAAGACCTGCGTCAGGAAACACTTGTCCAGTTTCCTGACAAACTTTACCAACCCTCCATATTTTCTGTTAGCGACTGTAAATGGTCCAAGTCGGACCGAAACGTTTTGTAAGCTCCTCTTATGTGCAGGTTATTTGTGCAGAGGTGAGTATATGTACAGTTTATTGCACACACATGGAGGAGACAGTGGTGATAAACAGAATACGTAGCTTCCAGAGTGGAACACATTAAGACACAAGAGGCCAGACGTCGAAGTGATCTAGGAGGCTGAACCAGGAGCTAAGTCTCGACCCCTCAAATCACAAACTGGTGAGTACAAACATGCGCCCCCTGCAACAACAACTAGGCGAGTACACACACACATACATACACACACACACACACACACACACACACACAGGGGTGCTGGAAAAAGCTAAAAACAATTTAAATTGCAACAAAAAGTGACATAATTGAGACGAAGAGCACAATTAAGTCATGACAGATGAAATGATTATTAAGGAGAACAACACCCTTCAAGGTGCCTTGATGCTAGTGAAGGTGCCTTGATGCTAGTGAAGGTGCCTTGATGCTAGTGAAGGTGCATTGATGCTAGTGAAGGTGCCTTGATGCTAGGGAAGGTGCTTTGATGATAGTGAAGGTGCCTTGATACTAGTGAAGGGCTCTTGATGACAATGAAGGTGCCTTGATGATATGATTGAAATGAAATGATTATTAAGGAGAACAACACCCTTCAAGGTGCCTTGATGCTAGTGAAGGTGCCTTGATGCTAGTGAAGGTGCCTTGATGCTAGTGAAGGTGCATTGATGCTAGTGAAGGTGCCTTGATGCTAGGGAAGGTGCTTTGATGATAGTGAAGGTGCCTTGATGATAGTAAAGGGCTCTTGATGTCAATGAAGGGACCTTGATGTCAGGTATCTTGACGCTAGTTAAGGGATCTTGATGCCAATGAAGGTGCCTTAATGCTAGTGAAGGGCTCTTGATGCCAGTTCTCTTGACGCTAGTGAAGGGTTCTTGATGCACAGAATTGGATCTATCCTCCTCTTTGGATCAAACACGATTACCTCCTATTCCCTAGGAGTTGTATGACCCATACGGGACTAGCGCTTTTCTATGACTATAATAATAATAACAAAAAATTAGAAAAATAATAACACTGAGCTCGATTGGTAGCGCACTCAGCTCACACACTGAGGTCCGTAATTCGATCCCCGGTACGGGTGGAAACATTAGGACGTGTTTCCTTAAGACACCCGCTGTCCATATTCATCTAGCAGTAAGTAGGTACCTGGGTGTTAGTCACCTTACACCTGCTGTCACTGTTCACCTAGCAGTAAGTAGGTACCTGAGTGTTAGTCACCTTACACCTGCTGTCACTGTTCACCTAGCAGTAAGTAGGTACATGGGTGTTTGTCGACTAGTGTGGGTGGCATCCTGGGGACAAATGCTCTACATAACCAGGAACTTTCTATATACATAGTATGTCACTGATGTCAGCTATGGTCTGTAAAAGATGTATCATGTGCCTGTAGAAATAAACATTATTATTATTATCATATCTACTTAATATGTCATTGATGTCAAATATGGTCTGTATAAGTTCAATCGTGTACTTGTAGAAATACAGATTATTATTTTTATTAAAAGAAAATTAATCCGGAGGGTGACTCCGGATGGAGGCGTCTTACCCAACACGAACGCGACAATGACAACAAACATGGCTGCCTCCCTATGTAAACACAGCCGGCTTCCCTCTCCCTCAACCAGCAACCAGGACGTTTCAAGCTTCTTCTAATCTTTCCTGGTCTCGTGGCTCAAGGGGCGCCGCCCTTTTACCCCAGGGCACGTGCCCTCTAAGGAACAGTAAATATACGCCAAGAGTCGCAGCCATCATAGAAATTACGACCCCTGTGGAAATAAGTCAAGGACCCCAATGGAAATAAGTCACGGACTCCAATGGAAATAAATCATGGGCCCCAATGGAAATAAATCATGGGCCCCAATGGAAATAAATCATGGGCCCCAATGGAAATAAATCATGGGCCCCAATGGAAATAAATCATGGGCCCCAATGGAAATAAGTCATGGATCCCAATGGAAATAAGTCACAGACCCCAATGGAAATAAGTCACAGACCCCAATGGAAATAAGTCAAGGACCCAAATAGAAATAAGTCAAGGACCCCAATGTAAATAAGTCAGGACCCTAAGGGCAATAAGTTATGGACCCCAATGGAAATAAGTCAAAGACCACAATGGAAATAAGTCAAGGACTCCAGTGGAAATAAGTCAAGGACCCCAGTGGAAATAAGTCAAAGACTACAATGGAAATAAGTCAAGGACCCCAGTGGAAATAAGTAAAAGACCACAATGGAAGTAAGTCAATACCTGCACAGCGCCCTCTTGACTGAACGACTCGAGCAGTTTCAATAACCACCCAAGTGTTACCAAATACCTCTTTACAAGACGAGATTCTCTTTTTTCCATCTCATTCCTATCTCCCGTTTTATTCTTAATAGTCTTAATTTTATTCGTAATAATGTTGGTACAATTAGCAATATTATTACTCTGCCTGGTTGCCTTACTTCCCACTTTTCCTCTAGCTGTATCTCCTCTCTCATTTCCTGCATCTCTTCCCATCCCTTCCTTCCCTCCCTCACATCAACATAACTTTCCTCACGTTAAAAATGCTTCGGTAAACATTGAAGGAGAGTGTTTACCAAACATTATATTTAATTTGCCGCGATCGACAGACCTATGACACACACACACACACACACACACACACACATCTCCTGAGGCGCACATCAACCAAATAACTGCTGCAGCATACGGACGACTAGCGAACCTAAGAACAGCATTCCGACATCTTAATAAAGAATCGTTCAGGACCCTGTACACTGTGTACGTTAGGCCCATACTGGAGTATGCAGCACCAGTTTGGAACCCACACCTGGTCAAGCACATCAGGAAACTAGAGAAGGTGCAAAGACTTGCAACAAGACTAGTCCCGGAGCTAAGGGGTATGTCCTACGAGGAGAGGTTAGGAAACTCGACTTGACGACACTGGAGGACAGGAGAGATAGGGGGGGGGAAGTAATATGATAATGACATATAAAATACTGAGAGGAATTGACAAGGTGGACAGAGACAGGATGTTCCAGAAATGGGACACACAAACAAGGGGTCACAATTGGAAGCTGAAGACTCAAATGAATCACAGGGATGTTAGGAAGTATTTCTTCAGTCATAGAGTTGTCAGGTAGTGGAATAATCTGGAGTGATGTAGTGGAGACAGGAACCATACATAGCTTTAAGAAGAGGTATGATAAAGCTCATGGAGCAGGGAGAAAGTGGACCTAGTAGCGACCGGTGAAGAGGCGGGGCCAGGAGCTATGACTCGACCCCTGCACCCAGTTGGAGAGAAGAGAGGGGAGGTAAAATAGGTGAGGACGGGGAGAGGATGTGGTTGAAGGTGTGAGGGGAGAGAGAGAGGGGAGGGATGTGGGAGAGAAAGAGAAAGGAGGAATGAAGGAGCAGGGAGGGGGTGAAGGAGGGGAGGTGGGGGTAAGAGGTGAAGGATAGGGAGGGGAGAGAGAATGGGGGTTGGGAGGATGGGAAGACTCTCTTGTTGAGAGAACACACACCCCCCCTCCTGTGCTCGTGTCAGTGGGGAGAGAGAGGGAGAGAGAGAGAGAGAGAGAGAGAGAGAGAGAGAGAGAGAGAGAGAGAGAGAGTAAAAGAGGAACATATTCACACATCAACATAAAGACATCAACGAAATGAAGTCAGCTGACCAAATAAAATTGGTGTCCCACAGTTGCCTCCAGCTTCAACCTCTTCCCTATCTGTACGTCTCATAACAAAACAAAAACAAAAGCTTTCAAATAAGCTGATGTAGATAACAGCTCTTAGCTTGTGAATAGTTAGAAACCCTTAACCTAACCTTGTAAAATCTGTGTGTGTGTGTTGTGTGTGTGTGTGTGTGTGTGTGTGTGTGTGTGTGCGTGCGTGTCATTCAATGAATTAGCTAGGGATTTGCTAGGAACTCAGAGAATTTGGCGGAAGTAGGTACCACATTCTTTTTCTGAAAGAAGAAACAAGGTGACACTTTTAGTTTCTTGTGAGAGGTGACTCACCTAAGATTAAGGTTAATCTTAAGAATATAATGAAGGATTGTAGTGGCTTGCTGGACCATGTTATTTGTCGGTGGTGTTAGTGTTGGTGGTGGTGGTGGTGATAGTGTTGGTGGTGCTGGTGGTGATAATGTTGGTGGTGCTGGTGGTCATACTGTTAGTGGTAGTGGTTGTGGTGGTGGCTGTGATGGTGGTTGTGGTGGTGCTGGTGGTGCTGGTGGCGGTGGCTGTGGTAGTGTTTGTGGTGTTACTAGTGGTGGTGGCAGTGGTGGTGGTGGTGTTACTGGTGGCGGTGGTGACGGTGGTTGTGGTGGTGCTGGTGGTGGTGTTACTGGTGGTGGTGGTGATGGCGGTGGTAGTGGTGGTGGTAGTGGTGGTGGTGGTGATGGTGGTTGTGGTGGTGGTGATGGTGGTTGTGGTGGTGGTGATGGCGGTGGTAGTGGTGGTGGTAGTGGTGGTGATGGTGGTTGTGGTGGTGGTGATTGTGGTTGTAGTGGTGGTGATGGCGGTGGTAGTGGTGGTGGTAGTGGTGGTGGTAGTGGTGGTGGTGGTGGTGGTGGCGCTGGTGGTGGTGGTGCTGCTGGTGATAGAATGTTCCGTTACATTATGTGTATATATCTTGCTTGGTCATGGATGCATGAACTCACAGTTGTGTGGGAGAAAGAATGTCGTCTCTCTCTCTCTCTCTCTCTCTAATTTACTAATAGTATTTAAAAACTTATCAAAACACATTTGAATTACACAACAAACACAATACAAACTGATGCAATAACAAATACAGTTTTCCCCCCGAGGGTATCACGTAATGAGAAACGGAGAACATGGGAGGAGTCCCCCCTGGTGAGCAATGATTGAAACTCTGAGAAGACACTAAAACACTGGTGTGTGTGTGTGTGTGTGTGTGTGTGTGTGTGTGTGTTTACATGGTAACCTGAAAGCAATACTCCCTGCCAACCCCAGTCTATTTACATATAAAGTCCTCACTAAAGACTAGACGCTATACTGACGTGGTCTCTCCCTGCACCAGTTAGCAGCAAGGGAGATACCAACATTTGATCTATAAGGAGAGTTACTTATACATGCAAATTTGAGTATATCTAACGTGTGTGTATATAACAACGATACCACTATATACTTATGTATATACATGTTTATATATATATATATATATATATATATATATATATATATATATATATATATGTTATATATATATATATATATATATATATATATATATATATATATATATATATATGTTTATATATATATATATATATATATATATATATATATATATATATATATATATATATATATATATATAATATATATATATATATATATATATATGCTTACAATTAGCAAACAGGCGAAATTCTTTACAAAGATTATCTCTCAGTCAGGACGAGAAGGCAGGTCCCTCTGGAATCCAACTGGATTCCGGATGGACCTGCCTTCTTACCTCTGTATTTGACTGTAGAAATCTACTGTGTTGGCGAAACGTCTCAAGAATACACACCCAACTGTATGTATCTTAATCATCAACCCGTTGATATAATTTACGCCAACATCAACATCAACCAACCTCACATTTTCCAGCCCTCATGAATATTTCCCAAGAGTCGATAATATTTCCCCGGAGTCAATATTAAGACAAGTAGCGCAAGAACTCGTTAAGGAAGTAATATAGGGTAATTACACGGTCCTCACCCTAACCAACATTAACTGCGGCTAACATCTGAGAGAGCAGATGGTATATTTTTACAAGTCATATTGAGTTGCCTTAACGTGGATTTATTGAAGGGTGTGTCAACACTAGGATATCTTGGGCAGGATATAAACCCACAAGGAGAGGGCAAAAAACGTGATAGATATGCTGAAAGTGGGTATTTCAGGCGAATGTATATATAGACTGGACAGGTACAGGAGTGTGAGTGGGACTTGGGTTGGAAATTGTATAAAATACCCACAGGTTGAAGATTAAGACACATGTGCAATAGTTGGGTATCTTTGTTGATGAAACGTTTCGTCCACACAGTAGACTTCTTCAGTCAAATACAGAGGCAGCAAGTGGTAATGAAATGAAGATGATGTAATCAGTCCCTAAACCTTAGAGAAAAAGTATTTGAGGTGGTCAGTCCCTCAGCCTGGACAAGAGTTCATCAATGGGCTGGAATGATATCGTTCCAGACCATGGAGCTGAACTCTTCTCCAGGCTGAGGGACTGACCACCTCATATCTTCAAGGTTACATCTAGTAGTTCTAGGACATCTAATAGCACTAGGACACCTAGTAGTACCCAGACATCTAGCAGTACTAGGGATCTTCCGGGGTGGTAGGATCAAAGTCCAGAGGGTAGACGAGGTCTCCACCTCCAGTAAGATCAATAGCCGCCACAGTCTTGCTGGTGACTTCCTCTGCGCCAAGAAAGGCTGGTTGTCGCAATACTGGAACACACACACACACACACACCATTATTATTATCATCGTTAGAGATCTAAAAGAATAGGATAAACAACAAGATTCACAAATATCCCCCTTAACCCTTCCATCCACCCCCCTCCCCCGATAAGAACATTCAATCACGCCATATAAAGACAGCAACCCCCTCTTCTTTCCCGCTCAAAATTTGGTGACGTCAGCGCGCCTTTTTTTTTTTTTAACTGGGCGTCCGTTAGGAAAAAAAACAAAAACAGAAAAAGCGCGCGCAACCGTTGGCGCCAAAAAATCTTTTGCGTTGTTTACGGTGGCGCTGGAGTCCTTCCCGAGGGTGAGGTAAACCTGTGTGGAGGCGGTCACCAACAGTTACTGGCTAAGTTACTGACTAATACCAACAGCTACTGGCTTAGTTACTGGCTAATACCTGTAGGGTGTTCCTGGGGTCAACGCCCCCATGGTGCGGTCCATGACCAGGCCTGGTGGTGGACCAGAGCCTGATCAGTCACAGCCGGCTGGTCAGGTACAGACTTTATGGGTCTGTTCAGCTCACTTTTGAAGACAGCCAGGGGTCTTGAAGATAGCCAGGGGTCTTGAAGATAGCCAGGGGTCTTGAAGATAGCCAGGGGTCTTGAAGACAGCCAGGGGTCTTGAAGATAGCCAGGGGTCTTGAAGATAGTCAGGGGTCTTGAAGATAGCCAGGGGTCTTGAAGACAACCAGGGGTTTACTGTTAATTCCCCTTATGTATGCTGGGAGGCAGTTGAACAGTCTTGGGCCCACGACACTTATTGTGTTGTTTCTTATCGTGCTAGTGGCGCCCCTGTTTTTCATTGGGGGAATGTTGCATCTCCTGCCAAGTCTTTTGCTTTCACTGGGACTGATTTCTGTGTGCAGATTTGGTACTAGTCCCTCTAGGATTTTCCAAGTGTGTATTATCATGTATCTTTCTCGCCTGCGTTCCAACAGTTACTGACTAATACCAACAGTTACTAACACCAACAGTTACTGGCTAATACCAACAGTTGCTTCTAAAATACGAAGTATACACCTGCGTTTTATCGGGTATCTGATAGCTCAGTAATGGCTCTTACGGGTCACAGCTGAAAGTACCTGGGGTCAAATCCGTTGCGAGGGGGTAGAGAGGGACGTATAAGTACGATCCTTAAGACCTTGTGCCCCCGTCACCTAGTAGTAAACAGGTACCTAAGGGTTAGTTCACTGCTGTGGGTGGCATCCCGGGGAAGCACAAGAACCATAATGGAAAACTGTGTAGATCAATGGTTCACAGAACCGACAAGTTGATCAATTAGACTCATTGAGGAAACGTTTCGCCACACAGTGGCTTCATCAGTCCAATACAGAGAAGAATGGTAAAGCTCAGAAGGAGTTTGAGGTAATCAGTCCCTCAACCTGGAGTTCGTGTTATCAGTCCATCAGTCTTGAAAAGATGGACTGTTTACATTGAGTCCATGTGTCTAACTCATGGGAAATTATCCTGGTGGCTACCTGTGACCAGTTTCAAGAGTTTCTACACCGGCAGCCTTGCTGCGTGTCTGTGGCTGGGTGGCTGGCTGGGTGGCTGGGTGGCTGGTGGTCAGGTTGCAAACATTAGCATAAACAGCCGACATTACAATAGTTCACTGCCTTCTCTGCAAAGCCACACTTCCTAGCTCCTGGGACTAGTTCCTGGGTACTCCTAGCTCCTGGGACCTCCAAGTTCCTGGGTACACCTAGCTCATGGGACTTCCTAGTTCATGAAACCTCCTAGGTCCTGAAACCTCCTAGTTCCTGGAACCTCCTAGTTCCTGGAACCTCCTAGTTCCTGGAACCTCCTAGTTCCTCGTGGGTCCTCTTCATGGATCCTTATGAGTCCTCCGAGTTCCTTCTATATCCTTAAGGACGTAAACATTCCTAGATAATCCTAATATACGTTGAAGGATACTAATGCTTGATTTTGCTCTGTTTACTACAACTTTGTTTACCAGGAAGTCGAATATCTACGTGGGTGCTGATCACTTATACATATAATTTAGACAACGATAGACTGGATATGAGATTGTAGGGAGGGAGTATGTAGGAAGTGTGTTCAGATATTTGGGATGTATTCAGACCATGGAGATGAACTCTTCTCCAGGCTGAGGGACTCACCACCTCAAATCTCCAAGGTTGATGGACTGATTACATCATCTTCATTTCACTGTTGCCTCTATTTGACTGAAGAAGCCTGCTGTGTAGGCGAAACGTTTCAACAATAAAGATACTCAACTGTTGTATATGTGTCTTAATTATCAGTAAGCTCAGCTCCCCAAGGCACTGTCCTGGCGCCTCTACTGATTTTTATCCTCATAGAAGACCGTCACAATTTCGTATCATCTGGAGTCTACCTGGAGGGTGTTTCGGGGGTCAACGCCCCCGGGGCCTGGTCCATAACCAGGCCCCACGGTGGATCAGGACCTGATACCAAAATAAGCATTGAAAGTCGCTTCGGTAAACGACACTGAAAAGTTGCAATGTGTAAATACAAGTTCTCCAGTGGGCAGTGGAGAACAACATGACGTTCAGTGGTGATAAGTTCCAGAACGAAGAACTTACAAAATGGAGACTATGCAAAACACAAGAGGATAATAAAATAAAACAGAAACAACACGTGAAAGACCTGGGAGTAATTATGTCGTCTGACCTTTCTTTCAAAGAACACAATGAGGCAAATGTCACAACAGCCAGAAAGATGACGGGATGGATAATGAGAACTTCCAAAACAATGAAAATAGTGCCAATTATGCCACTATTTAAATAAGTTGTCCTCTCTACTTTATTGTTCAGTGTTGACGGCCCCGTTCAGAACAAAACAGAGATCAGAACTGGAACAGATGCAGAAATCGTTTACGACCCACACAGAACATTTAAATTACTGGGAACGCCTGAGAGTCCTAAATATGTACTCAAGGCAGCGTAGGAAAAACAGATATATGATTATATATAGATGGAAAGTACTCGAGGGCCTGGTCCCAAACCTACACACTGCCATAACATACTGGAGTGAGAGATATGGATGGAAATGTAAAATAAACCCAGTGAGGAGCAGGGGTGCAGTGAGCACAATAAGAGAACACTGTATCAACATCCGTGGCTCCAGATTATTCAACATCTTACCAAAAGATATCAGAAACACTGCTGGAACAAGTGTAGAAGTCTTCAAGAGGAAACTGGACAAGTATCTTCACTAGGTGCTAGATCAACCAGGATGTGATGGATATGTGGGGCAGCGGCCATCCAGCAGCAACAGTCTGGTTGACCAGGCTAGCACCAGAAGAGCCTGGCCCATGTCCAGGCTCCAGGAGTGGAAGAAACTCTCTGGAAACCTATCAAAGGAATATCCAAGGTAACAAAACTCACTATGTAATAATCACGAACAAGCTATACAAGATTCAAAACAAACACAGGAGGAGTTGAATGATAGCTCTAGGACTTTCGTGTTGCAATCAACACATCATCAGGAGCTTGCAATGTTGCAGAAATGAGTAGGAAGTCCAGGTAGATTTGTTCAGAGGAACGTTCTAGCTAGAATGGAAGACGTTCCTCTGAACGGATCTACCTGGACTTCCTACTTACTTCTGCAACATTGCAAGTTCCTGATGATGCGTTGATTCCAAAACGAAAGGCCCAGAGCTATCATTCAACTCCCCCGTGGTTGTTTTGAATATATTACCGTGTACATACTTACATACTAAGATGATCGAAACATGTTAAGTTTCCTTCGTTCGTATATCTCTATCTGAACATAAACATCTGAGAATGATATAAACACGAGGTACTACAACACTGGCTGACTTCCTGTACATGCCTTGCGTGTAGAGGGAGGATAGGGTGAAGGGAGGGAGACGGGGAGAGTGGTAAAAAGGGAAAGGAAAGAACAGAGAAGGGTGGAATGTGAGGGGGAAGGTCATAGCCAGGGTGGAGCATGAAAGGTCGGTAGATAAGGCAAATACAGAGAGTATTGATGACTCATGTTGAGAGAGAAAGTATATGGGTAGTAGAGAGAGAGAGAGAGAGAGAGTGTGTGTGTGTGTGTGTGGTATGCGTGCGTGTATTAAACATTATACACACTTTACCCAGCCTCTGGACGACTCTGTACCCAGCACAATAGCCAAGCCTTTGTTATCTCTACTATAGACCTAGAGACAGTTGTAATCTTGTCATCTGTACACACACACTCACGTACGTTATCTCTTACAAGCAAATTCGGACCTATTTGTCCAGCATTCCTGTTATCTTACTAAGATATCCAGACACATCATTTGAGATTACTGTCTCTACAATGTTGAACAAGTAGACAGTGAAGCACACACAGGCCAGTAGGCTGTGTTCCTCCCTTCTTGTGTTCTTAAAGTGCCTATAAGAACCTAAAAATAACAGGCCTACTGGCCTACACTAGACAGCCATGACTTACACTCATAACACAAGGACCCCAATGGAAATAAGTCACTGACTTTTTTTCGTTATCCTGATGGGTAATTTACACATGTTACTATATACCTGGAGTCTACCTGGAGGGCATTCCGGGGATCGACGTCCCCCCGGCCCGGTCTATGACCAGGCCTCCCGGTGGATCAGGGTCTGATCAACGAGGCTATTACTGCTGGCTGCACGTAGTCCAACGTACGAACCACAGCCCGGCTGATCTGGCACTGACTTTAGGTATCTGTCCAGCTCCCTCTTGAAGGCTACCAGAGGTCTACTGGTAATACCCCTTATGGTTGGTGGGAGGCTGTTGAATAGTGTTGGGCCCCGGACACTTATTGTGTTTTCTCTTAGTGTACCAGTGGTGCCCCTACTTTTCACTGGGGGTACGTTGCACCGTCTGCCAAGTCTTTTGCTTTCGTATGGAGTGATTTCTGTGTGCATATTAGGGACCAGTCCCTCTAGAATCTTCCAGGTGTAGATTATGATATATCTCTCTCGCCTTCGCTCCAGTGAATATAAGTCTAGTGCTTCCAAGCGTTCCCAGTAGTTAAGGTGTTTGATGGAACTTATACGTGCAGTAAAGGTTCTCTGTACATTCTCTAGATCTGCAATTTCACCTGCCTTGAATGCGGATGTTAATGTACAGCAGAACAAGTGATTTAAAAAGGATCATCATTGGCTTAGCATCTCTTGTCTTGAATGTTCTCATTATCCATCCTATCAGTTTCCTCGCAGATGTGATAGTGGCATTGTTGTGGTCCTTGAAGGTGAGGTCTTCGGACATTACCACTCCCAGGTCCTTCACATTACTTTTCCGCTCTATTGTGTGATTGGAGTTTGTAATATACTCAGTCCTAACTATTATTTCCTCCAGTTTTCCATAACGGAGTAGTTGGAATTTGTCTTCATTGAACATCATATTGTTCTCTGTTGCCCATTGGAAAACTTGGTTTATATCTTCTTGGAGACTTGCCGTGTCCTTAATGGATGACACTCTCATGCAGATCCTAGTATCATCTGCAAAGGATGATACAGTGCTATGGTTTACATCTCTGTCTATGTCTGATATGAGAATGAGGAACAGGATAGGTGCGAGTACTGTGCCTTGTGGGACAGAGCTCTTCACTATGGCAGCATCCGATTTAACTTTGTTTACCACTACTCTTTGTGTTCGATTGGTTAGGAAGTTGAAGATCCATCTGCCTACTTTGCCAGTTATCCATTTATCACGCATTTTGTGTGCAAAATCTGTGTATACTATATCTGCATTCTGCTTGTTTTCCAGAGCATCTAAGACCATATCATAGTGGTCTAGCAGTTGCGAGAGGCAGGAGCGACCTGCTCTGAAACCATGTTGCCCTGGGTTGTGCAATTTTTGGGAGTCTAGGTGGTTTGCTATCCTGCTTCTTAGAACTCTTTCAAAGATTTTTATGATATGGGACGTTAAAGCTATTGGTCTATAGTTCTTAGCTACTGCTTTGCTGCCACCTTTATGGAGTGGGGCTATATAAGTTGTTTTTAGTGGCTGTGGAATCTTGCCTGTGTCTAAGCTCCTTCTCCATAGTATACTTAGGGCCTATGAGAGGGGGTTTCTTGCAGTTCTTAATGAACACAGAGTTCCACGAGTCTGGGCCTGGGGCTGAGTACATGGGCATGTCGTCGATGGCTTTCTCAAAGTCTAGAGAAGTTAGGGTTATGTCAGAAATTTGACATACATTGGCAGGGTTTTGGGGCTCATTCATGAAAAAATTGTTTGGATTGTCTATCTTTAGACGGATTAGTGGTTCGCTGAACACAGAGTCATATTGAGATTTCAGTATCTTATTTATTTCTTTGTTGTGATCTGTGTAAGATCCGTCTTGTCTGAGCAGGGGCCCTATACTAGAAGTGGTTTTTGCCTTGTTTTTGGCATATGAAAAGAAATATTTCGAATTTCTTTCAATTTCACTAATCGCTTTTAGCTCCTCTTGACTCTCCTGGGTCCTGTATGAATCAATGAAATCACGAAACAAGTGATTTTGAATAATTAACAGAACTGCGGCTTGGCCAGGACTCGATCCTGCGTTCCCATGCCCAGCCCTGTGTGAACTGTACAAAGTACGCATCACTCTAACCACTGGACATGGTGGTTCAGTGGTTAGAGTGATGCGTACATTGTTCAGTTTACACGGGGCTGGGCATGGGGACGCAGGATCGAGTCCTGGCCAAGCCGCAGTTCTGTTACTACGATGCAAAACAACCATAGGGGAAGTTGAATGACAGCTGTAGGCCTTTCGTGTTGCAATCAACACATCTTCAGGAGCTTGCAATGTTGCAGAAATGACAAGGAAGTCCAAGTAGAGTCGTTCAGGGAACGACTCTAGCTAGAGGGGAAAGAGAGACAGGAGAAAGAGCAGGACGAGGGGAAAAGAGACAGGAGAAAGAGAAGGAAGCGGGGAGAGAGACAGGAGAAAGAGCAGGACGAGGGGAAAGAGAGAGACAGGAGAGAAATAGCAGGTGTTGAGGGAGGGGAGTATTCATGAGGTCAGGAAGGGTGAGGGAGGGGAAGGGGAGGGGAGGGTGAGGGAGAGCAGCCGTCATGAACCTATGTGAGGTGAAGCCATTACCACTCGCTTTAATGAGCTAGCTCAACCAGAAGCTAAAGAGAGATGGGAGTGAGACTCATACTCTCTCTCTCTCTCTCTCTCTCTCTCTCACACACACACACACACACACGAGCTGTAAATCGACCCCTGCAACCACATATAGGTGAGTACACACACACAAAAAAAAAACCCTCACCGCCTCCTTCCTCCCTTAAATTTCACAATTCCCCCTTTGTACCCACTAAGGGAAGTGGCACTTCTCCCCTCGTCCTTGGGGTAGACAGCAGATAACCTCCTTACCCTCTCTATCTCCCCTCTTCCACTCTCTCTCTCTCTCATCTACAGCACAAGGGAATCCGTAGTTAATAATAATAATAATAATAATAATAATAATGTTTATTTCTACCAGTACATGATGCAACTTATACAGACCAAAGCTGACATCAATGACATACTATATAGAAAGTTCTTGGTTATGCAGAGCATTTCCCGCAACTTAGGTTAATTTTTGTCCCCCAGGATGCCACCCACACCAGTCCACTAATAACCAGGTACATATTTTGCTGTTAGGTAAACATGGAAACACATCCTAATGTTTCCAGCCGTACCGGGGATCGAAACACGGACCTCAGTGTGTGAGTTGAGTTACCTAGCACTTCAGTCTGCCGCTAGGGGTCCATTTATGCAGGTAAATTTGCATTAATAGGTCTCTCTCTCCCTCTCTCTCTCTCTCTCTCTCCCCCTCCCTCCCTCTCTCTCTCCCTATATATATATATATATATATATATATATATATATATATATATATATATATATATATATATATATATATATATATATATATATATATATAACATTCAAAGCTACAGTAATTTCGACTGCCATTTGTTTACAAGCTTCGAGTTGGTAGAGTCGAGTCGGAAAGGAGAGCTTGTGTAGAAAAGAGGATCTCTGGGCTAAGTAGAATAGAGGATCGGATTGTGTAGCATAAAGGATCGGATTGTCCTGTGGTGCCTTTTAGCGGGTTGGATCGTCTTCCCGTGACCCTCAGCCGTCTCTTCAGATTACCACACTGGTTTGCAAGTCTACTCTCCCTACCCTTATTACTCATGCCTCTCTCTCTCTCTCTCTCTCTCTCTCTCTTTCAGCCGCTATTAAACCTAATTCTAATGTCAATAAGCCGAGGCAAGCTTCATTAAGATAAGCTTTAATATTGTGAGGCAAGTTGGCAATATTAAGATCCACATTATACTCTATATTATTAAATATATTTGTGAACACAATGGAGGTTCAAAGCCTATCTACTACACGAGAGTCAATACACAAATAATTTATCCACATAGGAGAGAGACAAGCTTATGACGACGTTTCGCTCCGACTTTCGATCATTGATTAGTCACACTAAGACACGAAGGTGAGGGAGCCAGTGTACTGGCTCCCTCTCTGTTGCTATAGAAGGTAATCTTTTCGTGAGGCCTTGTTATGGACCGGGCCACGGGGACGTTGACCCCTGAAACACCCTCCAGGTATACCCGAGGGTACACCTGTCTAGTGCTAGCCTGGTCAACCAGGTTGTTACTGGTGGAGTCCCGCTGACCCACATATTCATCACAACCTGGTTGATCTGGCACCTGGTGAAGATACTTGTCCAGTTTCCTCTTGAAGATTTCTACACTTGTTGCAGAAGTGTTTCTGATATCTTCTGGTAAGATGTTGAATAATCTGGGACCACGGATGTTGATTCAGTGTTCCCTTATTGTGCCCACTGCACCCCTGCTTCTCACAGGGATTATTTTGCACTTCCTCCCATATCTCTCGCTCCAGTATGTTGTTAGTATATACCCTGAGCTATATATACTTTTTTCGGTGAATATATTCTCTCTAGAAAGAGGTTAAAATGAACATTAAAATATATACGACACTAATCATGTTTCGTACGACAACGCAGCAAGATGGTAAACAAAACAGAAGCTGCCAGTGACACGATAATCGCTAAATCATGCGAGGGACAGACACATGCACTTGTAACAACGTACAAAAAAACGTGCTAAATATGAAACTAGTAAAAAAAAGAAGAGCTACATATACAAATATTAAACAAGTAAAAATAAGTTGGAGCAAAAATCCGCAAAATACGAAAACAAAAACGGAGATATACTTAATACGTCTCAGCCTTATTAAGAGATTATAAACAATGTTAAGACATCTAAAAGAGAGAGTTTATCCCCGGAGAAGAAAAAAATATAATCGAAATTAGCATGTCTGCTTTAGTGCTTTCAAAACAGTGGCATAAAGGCAGTGAAGGAGTGTTGGAGGGAGCATGAGAGGGCAACAGTGACTAGCGTAGTGCCCCAGGACGATAGCCTGAGACAACTATTGTTCAACACATATACACAAATGATCTTAATGTGAGTGTTGAACTAAATTGGTAAACTGTCCGATGATGCTAAAAATAAGACCAGTCGTAACTTTAGTTAGCTTCTTCAAGGTGGGGGAGAGTAAGTTTATTTAGGTACAGACTACTAGGCTGACGGACTCATTACCTCATCTTTAGTCTGCTGTCTTCCCATTATGCCCTTGAATTTGTATTGATAAAGCCACTGGAGGGCGAAATTTCCATTGGGGTCCTTGACTTATTTCCATTAGGGTCCTTGACTTATTTCCATTAGGGTCCTTGACTTATTTCCATTGGGGTCCTTGACTTATTTCCATTGGGGTCCTTGACTTATTTCCACTGGGGTCCTTGACTTATTTCCACTGTCTGCCCAATTGGTCCTTGACTTATTCCATTAGGTCTTCTTCACTGGGGTCCTTGACTTATTTCCACTGGGGTCCTTGACTTATTTCCACTGGGGTCCTTGACTTATTTCCACTGGGGTCCTTGACTTATTTCCACTGGGGTCCTTGACATATTTCCACTGGGGTCCTTGACTTATTTCCATTGGGGTCCTTGACTTATTTCCATTAGGGTCCTTGACTTATTTCCATTAGGGTCCTTGACTTATTTCCATTGGGGTCCTTGACTTATTTCCATTAGGGTCCTTGACTTATTTCCACTGGGGTCCTTGACTTATTTCCACTGGGGTCCTTGACTTATTTCCACTGGGGTCCTTGACTTATTTCCACTGGGGTCCTTGACATATTTCCATTGGGGTCCTTGACTTATTTCCATTAGGGTCCTTGACTTATTTCCACTGGGGTCCTTGACTTATTTCCACTGGGGTCCTTGACTTATTTCCATTGAGTCCCTGGGTGTCTTGATGCTGATAAAAGAGGCTCTTGATTAAACGAATTTGAGCTAACCTTCAATTTATCGCTTTAAACGTGCGGAAAGGAGTGCCTTGATGCTAGTGGAGGGCTCTTGATTTAAACTGGCTTTAAACCTTCAGATTACAGGTTCAAACCTCGGGTGCCTTGATGCTGGTGTAGGGATCTTGATTATCTCCCATTCTCCAGGCGGTGGATGACCCCTACGGGTTTAACGCCCCCTCCCCAAGGACTCTGGTGACCGACTAGATTGGTGATGCAAAAAACAGGTGTTGAACAAGTACCTGTGCTGACAACACCTGCGTGCCCATAACACCTGCGTGTCAATAAACATCTAGCTGTCAAAAGACACTTGTGTCAATAAACACTTGTGTGTCAATAACACCTGTGACCATAACTGAGTACACACAACACGTGACAATAACACCTGCGCACACAATATCTGTGACAATAACACCTGCGTACACAACACTAATGACCATAACACCTGCGTACACAACACCTGTGTGACCGTAACACCTGCGTACGCCGACCCCTGTCTAGAGAAAACATGCAAAGAAAAGCCTATTTACCCCTGCGGGTTTAGCGTAGCTGAGATTCCCACGAGTCTCCCCCATGCCTCCCCCTCCCACCCTCTTTCCCCCACCATGACAACCTCAGCCACAACACCCCACTTGTGTAACCCCACAAAGGCGGCTTTCACGAGGCAGGGAGGGAAGGGGAGGCTAGCAGAAAGAGGGGAGAGTAGGAGGGGAAGGCATAAAGGGGAGTGGGAGGTGGTAAGAAAGGGGGTGAGGGAGGAGGGGAGGATGCTGAGGGGAAGAAGAGAAGGGGCGAGAGGAGGGAAGGATGCAGAGAGAGGGAGAAGGGAGGGGGTTGAGGGAGAGAGGAGGGGAGGATGCAGAGAGGAGAAGGGAGGGGGATGAGGGAGAGAGGAGGGGAGGATGCTGATAGGGGGTGAGGGAGAGGGGAGGATGCTGAGAGGGGGAGAAGAGAGGGGTGAGAGGGAAGGAGGGGAGGATGCTTAGAGGAGAAGGGAGGGGAAAGAAAAGAACCTATAAGATAGGGGAGAGGAAGGTCAGGAGAGAAGGGAGAGTGGATAAGAACAAGAACAATTCGAAAAATACCACTGATAAACCATGAGGAAGAAAAAGCCAAAATACATAATACAGTAGTAACAGAAAATACATAAATATATACATATCTGAATACATACACCAGAAGACCACTATTGTAGCAACAAAAAATACAATAACATATATACATTACGATACATACACTACAACAGTAGCAACAGAAAACGAGGGAGAGATGGATGAGTGGGGTCACTGAGACAAAAAAAACAGACTGGAGAAAACCTCCAATTTTCTTATCCCCACGTAGGGACACCCGGACTCTTTCTCCCTTACTGGCTCACTCTCTTACTGGCTCACTCTCTTACTGACTCACTCTCTTACTGACTCACTCTCTTACTGACTCACTCTCTTACTGACTCACTCTCTTACTGACTCACTCTCTTACGGAATCACTCTCTTACTGACTCACTCTCTTACTAACTCACTATCTTACTGGCTCACTCTCTTACTGACTCACTCTCTTACTGACTCACTCTCTTACTGACTCACTCTCTTACTGGCTCACTCTCTTACTGACTCACTCTCTTACTGACTCACTCTCTTACTGACTCACTCTCTTACTGACTCACTCTCTTACTGACTCACTCTCTTACTGACTCACTCTCTTACTAACTCACTCTTACTGGCTCACTCTCTTACTGACTCACTCTCTTACTGACTCACTCTCTTACTGACTCACTCTCTTACTGACTCACTCTCTTACTGACTCACTCTCTTACTGACTCACTCTCTTACTGGCTCACTCTCTTACTGGCTCACTCTCTTACTGGCTCACTCTCTTACTGACTCACTCTCTTACTGACTCACTCTCTTACTGACTCACTCTCTTACTGACTCACTCTCTTACTGACTCACTCTCTTACTGACTCACTCTCTTACTGGCTCACTCTCTTACTGACTCACTCTCTTACTGACTCACTCTCTTACTGACTCATAAGAACATAAGAACCTTACTGACTCACTCTCTTACTGACTCACTCTCTTACTGACTCATAAGAACATAAGAACCTTACTGACTCACTCTCTTACTGACTCATAAGAACATAAGAACCTTACTGACTCACTCTCTTACTGACTCACTCTCTTACTGACTCACTCTCTTACTGACTCATAAGAACATAAGAACCTTACTGACTCACTCTCTTACTGACTCATAAGAACATAAGAACCTTACTGACTCACTTACTGGCTCACTCTCTTACTGACTCACTCTCTTACTGGCTCACTCTCTTACTGACTCACTCTCTTACTGACTCACTCTCTTACTGACTCACTCTCTTACTGGCTCACTCTCTTACTGACTCACTCTCTTACTGACTCACTCTCTTACTGACTCACTTCTTACTAACTCACTCTCTTACTGGCTCACTCTCTTACTGACTCACTCTCTTACTGACTCACTCTCTTACTGACTCACTCTCTTACTGACTCACTCTCTTACTGACTCACTCTCTTACTGACTCACTCTCTTACTGACTCACTCTCTTACTGGCTAAATCTTACTGACTCACTCTTACTGACTCACTCTCTTACTGACTCACTCTCTTACTGACTCACTCTCTTACTGGCTCACTTCTTACTGGCTCACTCTCTTACTGACTTTCTTCAGTACTTCTTACTGACTCACTCTCTTACTGACTCACTTTCTATTGACTCACTCTCTATGACTTCACTTCATTGACTCACTTTTATTGACTTCACTTTTACTGGCTCACTTCTCTGTTACTGGCTCATTGCCTACTTCTTACTGGCTCACTTCTCTTACTGATCACTCTCTTACTGACTCACTCTTACTGACTCACTCTTACTGGCTCACTTCTACTGGCTCACTCTCTTACTGACTCACTCTCTGACTTCACTCTCTTACTGGCTCACTTCTTACTGACTCACTTTCTTACTGACTACTGCTTCACTGACTCACTTTCAGCTACTGGCTCACTTCTTATGACTTACTTTCTCACTTGACTTCACTCTCAGTACTGTTTCATGGCTCACTTGACTCACTGTCACTCTACTTCACTGACTCACTCTACTTCACTGTTACATACTTATTATGTTACTATATGGTTCACTTCTTACATTGTTTACTTTTATTGACTTTACTTCTTACTGACTCATTTCTTACTGACTTCATACTTTTTATTTGTATTGCTTTACTCTTTATTGATTTCACATTGTCTTATTATACTGTTTTCTATTATTGTTATACTACTTTTATTATTTACATTTCATTGGTTTACTTATTATTGATTTACTTTCTATTGTTTACTTTTTATTGTTTACTTTCATTGTTTACTTAATTATTGTTTACTTTTTTTTGGGTTTACTTTTATTGTTTACTTAATTATTGTTACTTCTATTATTGATTTCATTTTATTGGTTACTTCATTCATTGTTTACTTTTTATTGTATTACTTAGTTATTGTTACTGTACTGGCTACTAGTCTTGGTTTACTGCTTCAGCTACTTATTTATTGGTTTACTAGTATTGTTACTGGCTATTGGTTACTAATTATTGGTTTATTTCATAGGTTTACTAATTATTGTTTACTAATTCATTGGTTTCATTAGTATTGGTTTACTACTATTGGTTTACAATTCATTGTTTACTAGTATTGGTTTCTTCATATTGGTTTCTAAGTTCATTGGTTTCTTATCATTGGTTTACTTAGTTATTGTTTACTTAATTATTGTTATTAATTATTGGTTTACTTAGTTATTGGTTTACACTATTGGTTTATCATTGGTTTATTGCTATTGTTTACTTAGTATTGTTTACTAGCTATTGGTTTCATTTACTATTGGTTCACAGTTATTGGTTACACTTGGCTCTACTAGCTACTGTCACTCAGTACTGGCTCACTGCTACTGGTTCACTCATTGGCTCACTCAGTCATTGCTCTATGCTTCAGCTATTGCACATACTTGGCTCACATAGCTACTGACTTCACTGCTCACATGCTACTTGCTCACTCTTGGTTTACTTCAATCATTGGCTTCACTAGCTACTGGCTTCTAATTCATTGGTTCAATCAATTCATTGGCTTACATTATTGGTTTACATAGCTACTGATTCTGGCTCACTAGCTACTGGCTCCAGCTACTGGTTAACACTGGCTCACTTAGCTATTGGCTCACTAGCTATTGGCTCACAAGCTATTGGCTCACATAGCTACTGACTTACTCAGCTATTGTCACTAACATTGGTCACTTAACTACTGGTTACATAGCTATTGGTTTTTTTCATTTAATTCATTGGTTATAATATTGTTTAGCATTGTCTTAGTATTGGTTTTAAATTGGTTATATATGGTTTACTAGTATTGATTATAATTATTGTTTATTTAGTATTGTTTACAATATTGTTTACTAATTCATTGTTTCATATTGTTTATTTGGTTTTATTCATTTCAGTTTCTTATTGTTTATTAGTATTGTTCTATTATTGGTTATTTAATTATTGGTTCATTTAGATTGGTTTCTAGTATTGGTTATTACCATTGTTTATTATTATTGGTTTACTAATTCAGGTTTTTATTATTGGTTTACTTTGTATTGTTCTACATGGTTTCACAGTTGCTACTTGGCTCACAGTTACTTAAGTTGCATCATCATTGTTACTATATGTTACAGTATTGGTCACTAGTATTGGGTTCTACTTGTTCATTTATGGTTACTTGGGTTACTAACATTGGTTACTCACATTGCTACTAGTATTGGTTCATCATGGCTACTATTCATGGTCACAGCTATTGGTTCATGAGCTATTGTTACTTAACTACTGGTTACTAGTTATGGTTCAGCATTGGCTCATAGCTATGTACTACTGGTTCACAGTATGACTACTGGTCACTAGCATTGGTCACTACTATGTTTACTTGTATTGGTTTCAACATGTTATACAGTATTTGATTCATTGGTTACATTCATTGGTTTTAGTATTGTTTACTAATTATTGGTTTACTAACTTGGTTTACTAATTCATTGGTTTCATTAGTTATTACTTACAATAGATATTGGTTTACTAGTATTGGTTCAATATTGGTTACTAATTATTGTTTACTTTTTCAATTATTGGTTTACTAGCTATGGTTACTGACTCTACATTGGTTACTATATTGGTTACTACATGTAGTTATGGCTTGTACTTTACATTGGTCTTACTTACAATTCATTGTATTACTTAAGTTATTGGTTTCATAGTTATTGGTTTACTAATTATTGGTTTACTTCATTATTGGTTTATTTAATTCATTGGTTTACATAGTTATTGATTTACTTAGTATTGACTTCATTTGTTTACATAGTATTGTTTACTAATTATTGGTTTACTTAATTCATTGGTTTACTAGTATTGTTTAATTATTGGTTTACTTATTATTGGTTTACATAGTTATTGGTTTATTAGTATTGGTTTCTTAATTCATTGGTTTACTTAATTCATTGGTTTATTTAATTATTGGTTTACTTAAGTATTGGTTTACATATATTGGTTTACTTAGATTGTTTACTTATAGATATTGGTTTACTTAATTCATTGGTTTATTAATATTGGGTTTATAGTATTGGTTTACTTCAATTATTGGTTTACATATTTATTGTTTACTTAATTCATTGGTTTACTTTCAATTCATTGGTTTACTTCAATTCATTGGTTCATAATTTACTTCAGTAAGTTACTTACAGTATTCACTCAAACGGTCAATTTCTCACTCAACCACGAAATTATCCATATAGTACAGCACAGCATGCTACACTATAATAATAATAATAATAACAACAATAATAATATTGTCGTAAGAGGCGACTAAAATGCCGGGAGCAAGGGGCTAGTAACCTCTTCTGTATATATTACTAAATGTAAAAGGAGAAACTTTCATTTTTCCTTTTGGGCCACCCTGCCTCGGTGGGCCACCCTGCCTCGGTGGGCCACCCTGCTCGGTGGGCCACCCTGCCTCGGTGGGCCACCCTGCCTCGGTGGGAAACGGCCGACGTGTTGAAAGAAAGAAGAATAATATAGATAATAATAATATAATAATAATAATATAGATAATTATAATAATGCAAATAATAAAAATACAATAAAATAAATACTGTAAAGGAGGAGCAGGATATCTTTTCATAGGGACGGACACACACACACACACACACACAGCTTTAAGAAGAGGTATAATAAAGCTCATGGAGCAGGAAGAGTGACCCAGTAGCGACCAGTGAAGAGGCGGGGCCAGGAGCTATGACTCGACCCCTGCAACCACAACTAGGTGAGTACACACACACACACACACACACTAGTATCGACCAGCGAAGAGGCGGGTCCAGGAGCCGTAACTCGACCCCTGCAACCACAAACAGGTGACCACATGCACAAACATTCCAACACACGAGGAACATAGACAAAAACACCAAACGAGGAAATATAAAGAGGAGGAGGTAAGAAATAACCTTGAACGACCCCACAACATCATCATTCATTTGATAAAGTAATTACCAAGAGTAAAGAACTGTGGCGTCTTTCTCCTGGGTAGTTAACCTGGAGCTGACTACGTTAATATAGTCTAACTTATCCACCTCAAGAGGTGTGTGTACCTTTATATATACACTGGGGAGTGTATATCTCTGTGTATATACACTGAGAAGTGTATATCTCTGTGTATATAGGCTGAGAAGTGTATATCTGTGTATATAGGCTGAGAAGTGTATATCTGTGTATATACACTGAGAAGTGTATATCTCTGTGTATATAGGCTGAGAAGTGTATATCTGTGTATATAGGCTGAGAAGTGTATATCTGTGTATATAGGCTGAGAATTGTATATCTGTGTATATAGGCTGAGAAGTGTATATTTCTCAGTGTATATACACAGAGAGATGCGCACTTCTCGGTGCATATACACTGAGAGATACATACCTATCAGTGTATATGTACTGTGTGGATATACTTCTCCATCACTACACCAACAACCACCATCACTACTCCATCAACCACCATCACTACAACAACCACCATCACTACACCAACCACCATCACTACACCAACACCCACCATCACTACACCAACACTCACCATCACTACACCAACAACTACCATCACTACATCATCAAAAACCATCACTACACCATCAAAAACCATTACTACGCCAACACCCACCATCACTACACCAACACCCACCATCACTACTCCCTCAACCACCATCAACCACCATCACTACACCAACACCCACCATCACTTCACTAACACTCACCATCACTACACCAACACCCACCATCACTACTCCTCAACCACCATCACTTCACTAACACTCACCATCACTACACCAACAACCACCATCACTACACCAACACCCACCATCACTACACCAACACCCACCATCACTACACCAACACCCACCATCACTACACCAACAACCACCATCACTACACCAACAACCACCATCACTATTCCAACAACCACCATCACTACACCAACAACCATCATCACTACTCCAATACCCACCATCACTACACCAACAACCACCATCACTACACCAACAACCATCATCACTACTCCAACAACCACCATCACTACACCAACAACCACCATCACTACACCAACAACCACCATCACTACACCAACAACCATCATCACTACACCAATACCCACCATCACTACATCAACACCCACCATCACTACACCAACAACCACCATCACTACACCAACAACCACCATCACTACACCAACAACCACCATCACTACACCAACAACCACCATCACTACTCCAACAACCATCATCACTACTCCAACAACCACCATCACTACTCCAACAACCACCATCACTACTCCAACAACCACCATCACTACTCCAACAACCACCATCACTACAACAACCATCACTACTCCAACAACCACCATCACTACTCCAACATCCACCATCACTCCATCAACCACCATCACTCCATCAACCACCATCACTCCATCAACCACCATCACTCCAGCAATCAACTCCCTCAACCCCCTATAAACACATCTAACGGGAAGCGGTAAAGCCTAGGGGGTCACACAATGTCAACAGCATTGCATGTGTAGTATATACTGTCCTGCAGCTCGATTGAAAGAGCACTCAGCTCACACACTGAGGTCCATGGTTCGATCCCTGGTACAGGTGGAAACACTGAGACGTGTTTCCATAAGACACCTGCTGTCCCTACTCACCTAGCAGTAAGTAGGTGCCCCGTTTCTGAGAGACCTAGAGTTTTTTTTCAATCATGGTCGAGGACGACCATGGGTAGGTGGCCGAGCGATGTATGACCACGCTTACCCGACCTCATTCAGGCAGCCGAGTTCACTCGGCTGATGGAGTAGACCTTGTTGAAGTCAACAAGGTCTACTTCGTCACTCTCTCCCGAGCATGGTCCTCAGAAGCCTTATTATTGACCCCACTTTGATACCCACACGTAATCATTCTACGATATATAAATGCTGGATTACTGTGAATAAAGCTGGATTACTGTGTACAAACGGTGTATTACTGTATATAGTGAATTACTGTGCATAAACTCTAAATCACGAGGCCTAGTCAAGGACCGGGCTTTAGGGACGTTGACCCCCGAAACACCCTCCAGGTATACAGTTAACAAACAAGTATATTAGTGTATTTAGAGTGTATAACTGGTGCACTACTCACCACAATAACGCCGCTCTGGCTGGCCAGCGAAGCACCGAACCATTGCATACTCTTGTTGTCCACTTGTTGCCCGTTCTCGAAGTGGTTACCTGTCGACCAGAAGGAGAACCATGGTTATAACTATATAACCTTAATGTTTAAAGGGGTGGAGGGGTAAGCCAGTGGAAGGCCTCGGTCAGATGACCAAAAGTTCCAACTGTGGGTCATCATATGATTAAGACCTGTTTCCTGACAAACCTTACCTAACCTAACCTGAAGACCAGCGTCAGGAAACACTTGTCCTGTTTCCTGACAAACCTTACCTAACCTAACCTGAAGACCAGCGTCAGGAAACACTTGTTCTGTTTCCTGACAAACCTTACCTAACCTAACCTGAAGACCAGCGTCAGGGAACACTTGTTCTGTTTCCTGACAAACCTTACCTAACCTATTACCTCGGTCTTACAGGGATAAAAAAAACAAATTAACGAGGTGTCAAACATGAAGAGGTCACACTAACCAGAGAGGTCAAAGGGGACGGGTTCACAGCTTCCGGACACTGCAGGATGACACTGGTACACTGCCCCGCCCTGCCATACTTCCGGTTGTGACGTCTGAGCTTCCGGCGCCCCTACCAACACCCTGTAAAATGTACAATATACACTCAATAAGAATTACTAGTAGTAGCAGCTGTCATTACTATATATATATATATATATATATATATATATATATATATATATATATATATATATATATATATATATATATATATGCAAAAAGATCACAGTAAACAGGTGATATCAAAATATGCAAGACAACCACTATGAAAAATAGAGAATTCAAGCGCTTTCGTGACTACTCACATTATCAAGGAACTATGATAGTTCCTTGATAATGTGAGTAGTACGAAAGCCTTGGAATTCTATTTTTCATAGTGGTTGTCTTCATATATATATATATATATATATATATATATATATATATATATATATATGGTTAATTATCAAGAACTCATTTAAAATTAAGTCCTTTCTAAAAATTTCTCTTATACATTTAAAGATATATTTTTTCATTTATGTTAATACGAAAATTAATAATTTTGTACCAAAAGCACCTTAGAAAACTTACCTAACCTTATTATAACAAACGCAATTTAATTTAGCCTAATCCAACTAAATATATTTTTTATAGGTTTACAATAATTTAATAATAAACAAACACAATGAAATATATATTTTTCGTTAGGTTCAGAATGATTTCTGCGAATTTATTGCATACACAAATTATCGCTTACCTTATTCGGCAAGAAGTGCGTTGTTATTTAAGCCAAAATAGCAAGTTTTGCCTATTCGGCATATATATATATATATATATATATATATATATATATATATATATATATATATATATATATATATATATATAATAATATATATATATATATATATATATATATATATATATATATATATATATATATATATATATATATATATATTTATTTTTTTTTTTTTTTTTTTTTTTTCAACAAGTCGGCCGTCTCCCACCGAGGCAGGGTGACCCAAAAGAAAGAAAATCCCCAAAAGAAAAAACTTTCATCATCATTCAACACTTTCACCACACTCATACATAATCACTGTCTTTGCAGAGGAGCTCAGATACTACAGCTGAGAAAAGTCCCTCCCAGCTGTCACTATCTCAGACCCCTCCTTTAAAGTGCAGGCATTGTACTTCCCATTTCAGGACTCAAGTCCAACTAAATCAATTAACTGGTTTCCCTGAATCCCTTCACACAATGTTACCCTGCTCACACTCCAACAGATCGTCATGTCCCAAAAACCATTCGTCTCCATTCACTCCTATCTAACACGCTCCACATGTTTGCTGGAAGTCCAAGCCCCTCGCCCACAAAACCTCCTTTACCCCTTCCCCCCAACCTTTTCTAGGACGACCCCTACCCCGCCTTCCTTCCCCTACAGATTTATACGCTCTCCAAGTCATTCTACTTTGATCCATTCTCTCTAAATGACCAAACCACCTCAACAACCCTCTTCAGCCCTCTGACAAATACTTTTAGTAACTCCACACCTTCTCCTAATTTCCACATTCCGAATTTTCTGCATAATATTTACACCACACATTGCCCTTAGACAGGACATCTCCACTGCCTCCAGCCTCCTCCTCGCTGCAGCATTTGCAACCCATGCTTCACACCCATATAAGAGTGTTGGTACCACAATACTTTCGTACATTCCCTTCTTTGCCTCCATGGATAACGTTTTTGTCTCCACAGATACCTCAATGCACCACTCACCTTTTTTCCTTCATCAATTCTATGGTTAACCTCATCCTTCATAAACCCATCTGCTGACACATCAACTCCCAAATATCTGAAAACATTTACTTCTTCCATAATCCCTCTCTCCAATGTGATACCCAAATTTTTTCTTTATTTAAATCGTTTGATACCCTCATCACCTTACTCTTATCTATGTTCACTTTTAACTTTCTACCTTTACACTCTCCCAAACTCGTCCACTAACCTTTGCAACTTTTCTTTAGAATCTCCCATAAGCACAGTATCATCAGCAAAAAGTAACTGTGTCAACTCCCATTTTGCATTTAATTCTCCATAATTTAATCCCACCCCTCTCCCCAACACCCTAGCATTTACTTCTTTTACAACCCCATCTATAAATATATTAAACAACCATGGTGACATTACACATCCCTGTCTAAGACCTACTTTTACCGGGAAGTAATCTCCTCTCTCCTACACACCTAACCTGAGCCTCACTATCCTCATAAAAACTCTTTACAGCCTTCAGTAACTTACTACCTATTCCATACACTTGCAACATTTGCCACATTGCTCCCCTATCCACTCTATCATATGCCTTTTCTAAATCCATAAATGCAATAAAACTTCTCTACCTTTATCTAAATACTGTTCACATATATGCTTCACTGTAAACACTTGATCTACACATCCCTACCCACTCTAAAGCCTCCTTGCTCATCTGCAATCCTACTCTCTGTCTTACCTCTAATTCTTTCAATAATAACCCTGCCATACACTTTACCTGGTATACTCAGTAAACTTATTCCCCTATAATTTTTACACTCTCTTTTATCCCCCTTCCCTTTATATAAAGGAACTATACATGCTCGCTGCCAATCCCTAGGTACCTTCCCCTCTTTCATACATTTATTAAACAAAAATACCAACCACTCCAGCACTATATCCCCCCCTGCTTTTAACATTTCTGTCATGATTCCGTCAATTCCAGCTGCTTTACCCCCTTTCATTCTACGTAATGCCTCACGCACCTCCCCCACACTCACATCCTGCTCTTCTTCACTCCTAAACGATGTTGTACCTCCCTGGCCAGTACATGAAATTATTATCGTGTGTGTGTCCCGACGCCAAAGGTACAGCTCTCCTCCTCTAGTTACAAATAGGTAATTACTAAGCAGTGAGAAGCGGGATGGGAAGGGCAGAGGTTACCAGGTCTCCTCTCAAGTACCACAACTGGCTGGCATATTTCTTCCCTGTGGTTCTTGCGATATTCACGTTCTCAAAAGCCACGAGTGTTTTTGGGTGAGGTTGAGGGTGGTCGGTGGCACAGCAGTCTGGATTTCAGTTAAAGAGTGGGGGAGTCTGAGTTCCCCTGCCTCCTAATATCATGTTTATTTTTCCACTATAATCTACCTTGTCCATAATTACTATCGCATTTGCTTTGTCTGCTTTCGTAAGGTGAAGTCAAGGATCTTTAATTCATGGTATAACTTAACAAATCTTTAAGGACAACTGTGTTGCAGAGGTCTGAGCTAGTGTTCCCTTACGTAAACACTAGGTCATATACAAGTAATAGACACTGATGAAGCCATTGTGTGGTGAAACATTTCCTCAATAAAGATACCCATATGTTGCATAAGTGTCTCAATCTTCAATTTGTCGGTATTCAAACTATTTATCACGTCAGGTACTAACCCGTCCCAGCCCTTCTCATGCAGACATGTATATCATGACTACCTACACAGGGAAGGACCTACATTTTTGGGGCCTTCAAGATTGCACTGAAAAAAAACCCGGATCATTGTAGATCCGCCCCTTTCTACATGATATACATACAGGAGATGTGGAAATACGTTACATTTAACGTATCAGGGCTACAAGGTAGCCTTCAGTATGTAGTATTATCTTATAAACTCTTCCCCACTCGCTCATAGCAATTTTTCAATTGATATTTATCTTTTACGATTTGAGAGAAAAAAGATAGACTATTACGTAGTTGAAGCCCATATCAAGGAACGTAATGAATAGGTTATTGCATGGGTCGGGGAACTAGGGTAAATTACCTCAAATGGGGTAAAAATGAAAATCTCCGGGAGGGGGAGGGGGTAATGAAGGCTCAATAAACATATATATAAAATTGCACAAAAAAAATATTTAATAAAAAGAGGCAAATTACGAAAGTTATATTTTTTCACACAAATAATTTGTAGTTTCTTAATTAAATTCAAAATCTAATTTAAAGGAGCCATTTCTTAGTTGGCAATGCTCCTTGTCTGTTTTTTTGCGGATTTTGTGGACTTTCAAGTCTAGTGGGTAATTTCGCTGTACACAAATTTGTTTAGGGATAATACCCAAAAGAGTTCGCCGACCCCTGGGTTAGTGCGTGGATTAAAAAAGGTGGTCTCTAAAAAAAGTCCATCATTAGTACTGTCTTGACTCCTGCCACTATATATTCTCGTTTCTTAGTTATCTCTGTATTGTTGTTGAAGTCACTCGTGGTGAAACGTTTCCTTTAATAAACGTTCTGAACAGTACATAAATGTATTTTTTTTTCCACATGGAGTGATCAGGCTAGGCTACTCCATAACCTAACCTAATTGTAAGAGCTAGGCTTGCCTAGGTCACTAGTCTAGTTATTAACGATTAATTTAGTGCCTGGAGTAATTAGGCTAGGCTATCATTCCACGACCTAAGAACTAGTCTAGTTCTTAACGATTAATTTAGTGCCTGGAGTAATTAAACTAGGCTATCAGTCCACGACCTAACCTAATTGCAATTGCTAGCTCTTGAAGGGTGCCTAAAGGATGTTTTCGGGGGCCAACGCCCCCCGCAGTCAGGTCCCAGACTAAGCCTCCTGGTGGAATATATGAACCAAAATCTAGCCCAGGTACACCAGTGGCTGCTAGACACCTGAACGGGTCATCAACTATGGCCTGCGTCAAGAAATTTGCATGACCAACATACCACCGCCAACCACCACATTTGCTGAGTACCTCAACCACTGTCAACATGAGCTGGAATTGGGAATAGTGAGGTGGAGTCCGAATTAGCAAGATCGAGTCCGGATTACCGAGGAGTCCCACTACAGGCTTTCATATTGATTCCTAAAACCCTGACGATAGAAGCATCTCACTTCTGATTTGTCTGTGACTTTTTTGATTACCTAGTCAACCAGTAACAGCCTGGTTGATCAGGCCCTGATCCACCGGGAGGCCTGGTCGTGGACCGGGCCGCAGGGGCGTTGATCCCCGGAATACCCTCCAGGTAGGCTGTTAATGTTGGCAACCCGCCGGCCCACGCATCAATCACAGCCTGGTTGATCTGGCACACTGTGGAGGTAGTGAGCCAGTGTTCTCTCGAAGACTTTGCAATGGTTCCACTAATGTTTCTGATACCTGCAGATGGCAGGATGTTGACACATTGTTCTGATATTATGCCCATGGTGTCCCTCGTTATAATTGAGGTAATTTTACACTTCCTCTCACATCTCTTCCTCCAGTACGTTATTATGGCAATAAGCAGATTTGGGACTAGGACCTCCGGTATCTCCCATGTGTATATCACTCTTACTACTCTCACTTCTCCAAGCCATGGAACACAAGAGGTGTAAATATTGCCTTTGATGAGTTCCAGACTTCTACTCCCGGAGCCCGGCCTTGGGCCAGGCTCGTCACGTTACCACTGGCATTATTTCTTTATTGTTTCTACATACACACACATACACTAGGCTGCCTCTCTCTCTCTCTCTCTCTCTCTCTCTCTCTCTCTCTCTCTCTCTCTCTCTCTCTCTCTCTCTCTCTCTCTCTCTCTCTCTCTCTGTATTTATTTCTTTCTTTCTCTCTCCTTGCCTGAGTACTGCTGCGCCGTTTCTGACATCAAGTATCTAGCAACTCCGAGGTGAAGACCGGGTTAGCGAGGTGGTGGATTTCGGATTAGCAAGAAGGAATCCGGATTAGCAAGATGGAATCCGGATTAGCAAGATGGAGAGCAGAAGGTCACGTGTCTACTCCAGTTGTTTACACTGGCAGCCACACTTCACGCCTCTCTCTCTCTCACACACAGTAGTAGTAGTAGTAGTAGTAGTAGTAGTGGCTGCACTGATTGTGGTAGTCTGTAGTGATTGTGGTAGTTTAAGAGGCATTTATATAGGCTTGAGGTTTCGCGTAATGACTAAAACTTGCTTACATACACTGACGCACACGCACATACACTGACGCACACACACACACAACGGGAAAAAAAAGGTTTATAAAACGAGTGTCACCGCTTAATTTAGCAAAACCAGACACAAGATGTGAAAGCTGGGCGTGTTTTTATGAGACACATACACACACACACACACACACACACACACACACACACACACACACACACACAATACATACTCGTGTGAAGAGAAATTTGAAAAATCGTAGTCAAATTAACCGAATTTAAATGAAACTCACATTTTTTTCTTCAGAATATAAAGCTAGCTTGATGAGGCAAATTATCTTAAATACGTACTGTACACCGTTAAAAATAAGTACCGTACTCTGAACGTTAGAAACTATCTTATATTATCTTGGAAGCCCATGTGTTGCCATCCCCACACGTCTTGAATTATATTTCTAATAAAGATATTTCAACAGCATCATTCTTATTACAATAAAGTTAAGTTAAACATAAATAAAAGCATGAATACACACACAACTTAAACCCAACAACAATCAACTGACGCTGAGTACATATAACACAAGCAGTCATAGCCCTTATACCCAACAACAATCAACTGACGCTGAGTACATATAACACAAGCAGTCATAGCCCTTATACCCAACAACAATCAACTGGCGCTGAGTACAAACAGCACAAGCCGTCATAGCCCTTACATCCCCCCTACTACAACAACTACAACAATCAGCAAATGCAAGTGTATTGCTTCCTCATGAATACAACAAGGACGAGAGGGCACAGCAGGAGATTACACATAGATGAGTCACAGGAACGATATTAAATCCTGCTTCACTTTCAAGGTTGCAGCAAGTCAGTGGAATGAAGTAGACGAGAATGTAGTGGGAGCAGACTCCATGCACGGTTTCAAGAGCAGGTATGACGTCTCCCAAGAGACAAGGGACGTACTGACAGCCAGTCTTTATTGCTAAGTGATGAGGACAGGTGATGAGATTCGACCCCCTTCAAAGGCAAATTGGTGAACAGACTCCTACGAGGAGAGGTTAAGGCAAATCAACCTGACGACACTGGAGGACAGGAGGGATAGGAGAGACATGATAACGACATAAAATACTGAGAGGAATTGACAAGGTGGATAGGGACAGAATGTTCCAGAGATGGAACACAGCAACAAGGGGTCATAACTGGAAGTTGAAGACTCAGATGAGTCACTGGAATGTTAGGAAGTATTTCTTCAGTCAGAGTTGTCAGGAAGTGGAACAATATGGAGAGTGACGTAGTGGAGGCAGGATTCACACATAGCTTCAAGAGGTATGATAAAGCTCATGGAGCAGGGAGTGTGTGGACCTACTAGCGACCAATGAAGAGGCGGGGCCAGAAGCTGTGGATCGACCCCTGCAACCACAACTAGGTGAGTACACAAGTAACTAGGAATTCACATAAATCGCATAACATTTGCAATATATATAAGGTTAGCCAATCTCAATCTTATACACAGGTCTCTATACACATATGTTAGGCTTATCATGGAGTATGCAGCGCCAGCATGGAGCCCTCACCTGGTCAAACATGTACGAAAACTAGAAAAGATTCAAAGGTTTGCAACAAGAGTAGTCCCAGAGCTGAAGAAATTGTGTTATGAAGAGAGATTAAAGGAATTGAACCTGACGATTTTAAAGGGTAAAACAAAATAGAGGAGACATGATTACGACATACAATATACTCAGATTTAACAGATACGGATATATATTTTTTTAAATAAGAAGTATAGGATTGAGAGCCCATAAATGGAACCTAAATACACAGAGGGGCAACAAGGATGTTAGGAAATACTTTGTCAGCCTCAGTGTGGTAAATAAATGGAATGAGTTAGATTAGAAAGTGGTAGAGGCAAACTCAATACACAGTTTCAAGAGTAGGTATGACATTCTACGAGGCCAGGAACCAATACTGACAGCGACTGTTAAGCGGAGCCAGGAGGGAAGATTCGACTCCCGCAAACACAACTCGGTGAGTACACACACACAGGTAGTGGAAACTGCTGCTCTCTCTCTCTCTCTCTCTCTCTCTCTCTCTCTCTCTCTCTCTCTCTCTCTCTCTCTCTCTCTCTCTCTCTCTCTCTCTCTCTCTCTCTCTCTCTCTCTCTCTCTCTCTCTCTAAGCAGGATGTCAGTAACGAACACTAGGAAGTCGAAGCCTGAGTCTGAGTCAGTGTTCCGGACGCACCCATATAAAATCTCAATAGACAACTTGAAGCAAAATTGGTCGCGTGTCCGGTGCATTTTATGCGGCTTCCGACACCGTCGTTACGGGTCGGGTTTTGCGGTGAGGGGGCACAGGTGTCCGGTTACGAGCGCAGGTGTCCACTTACGCCAGGCGGTGTCCGGTCCGGAGGACTCCGCCATGACTTGATTAAAAACACAACAAGGGGTTATAAGAAATTACATTCCTTATTATTATTTATAATGATAATAATAATTATATAATTATTACAGTAATTATAATTATTGTATTATTATTGTAATAATAATTATTGTATTATTGTAATGATAATTATTATTGTATTATTATTGTAATGATAATTATTATTGTATTATTGTAATAATAATTATTGTATTATTGTAATGATAATTATTATTGTAATGATAATTATTATTGCAATGATAATAATTATTGTAATGATAATAATTATTGTAATAATTATAATAATTATTGTAATAATTATAATAATTATTGTAATAATTATAATAATTATTGTAATAATTATTGTAATAATTATTGTAATAATTATAATAATAATTATAATTATTATTGTAATGAACAATATTATTATAATAATAAAAATTATTTTAATAATAATTATAATTATTTTATTATAAAAATGTAGATTACACAGTGGAAATGCATTAGTATATTAGAAACAGATTTTGTAATACGAACACAGACATCATATATCTAATCACCTTAACTGCTGTGACCAGTTGCCTGGCCACGAGGATATACCTCTGCTAAACTAATGAAAATGTCGTGCCGAATAGGTAAAACTGGTCAATTAGCAAGAAATCGTTTAAAATTAAGTCCTTTCTAAAAATTTATCTTATACGTTTAAAGATATATTTTTTTCGTTTATGTTAATGTAAAAAATAATAATTTTGTACCAAAAGAACCTTAGGAAACTTACCTGACCTTATTATAACAAGCGCAGTTTAATTTAGCCTAATCCAACTAAATATATTTTAGATAAGTTTACAATAATTTAATAATAAACAAACACAATGAAATATATTTTTTTCGTTAGGTTCAGAATGATTTTTGCGAAATTATTGCATACACAAATTTTCGCTTGTCTTATTCGGCAAGAAGAACGTTGCTAATTAAGCCAAAATCGCAAGCTTTACCTATTCGGCACGACATAAACAAAGGGGTCTACCTGGAGGGCATTCCGGGTGTCAACGCCCCCGCGGCCCGGTCCATGACCAGGCCTCCTGGTGGACCAGGGCCTGATCAACGAGGCTGTTACTGCTGGCCACTATAAGGATAACTGTTTTGTACTATATACCTCACGACAAACATGTCTGCTACTACCACAGGCCCGGCCCTGGGCCAGGCTCGTCTGGTTAACCAGGCTGTTGCTGCTGGCGGCCACCTGGCCAATATATTGCCTGCCATCTCCCTACAGGACTCAAGAACAGATACGTCTAACACTGTGTAGAGCTTTATCAAGCTCTACACCGAAACTTGACTTGATAAACCTATACACAGAGTGAAACATGACTTGATAAAGCTCTACACAGTGAGACAAGACTTGATAAAGCTCTACACCGAAACTTGACTTGATAAAGCTCTACACAGAGTGAAACATGGCTTGATAAAGCTCTACACAGTGAAACAAGACTTTATAAAGCTCTACACAGTGAAACATGACTTGATAAAGCTCTACACAGAAACACAATATGATAAAGCTCTACACAGTGAAACATGAATTGATAAAGCTCTACAGAGTGAAACACAATATGATAAAGCTCTACACAGAGTGAAGCATGACATGATGGCCAAGCTCTACAAAATGCATCATGAGTGATATCAAAAAGGTATTTGTTCATACATGTTGAGTCATACGCGAAGGATATATCAGACAAGTATTTGTTTCTGTTATTGTATCTCTCATATATTATTCCAGAAATTTGTTTTACACACGTTGAGTGAACAGCAGTGGAGGAGGAGGAGGAGGAAGAGAAGAGGAAGAAGAAAAAAAAAAATGGCGTGTTAAGTTTTGATACCATCCTGGCACCCTGGGATGCCCACCAATACCCCCTCCCTTCGTGTCCATACCCGCCCCCTACCTTCCACCCATGTCCATACCCTCCCCTTCCCTCCACCCCATGTCCATACCCTCCCCTTACCCAGTAATGACCAAGGGCAGGCACCCCAGCTTTGATATCGCGTCTCCTCTCTCTCCACCATACTGAGGTCATGGCACCCTTCCTTCCTGGCTCCATCCTTCTATAAACCACAGAACGGGTAGGGATTTGAACCCACGGCGGATAAGTCGTAAAACTCGACAGGCCAGTGCGTAAACCATCAAAGGCCTAGGGATATTGAACATTCACTAGTAGCGATAGTCGAAACACTCTGTATCACAGTGGAAAGTCTGTGTATGATATGTTGGGGTCCCTAGAGCATATCGAAGTTGACTAGTAGGATCAGAAGTGACACTGCCTGGTATCGAGTAGTAAAGTCTGAACTGAGTAGTCGATAGTGGAAGTCTACCTAGTAGTCGATAGTGGAACAGTCTACCTAGTAGTCGACAGTGGAACAGTCTACCTAGTAGTCGATAGTGGAACAGTCTGCCTAGTAGTCGATAGTGGAACAGTCTATCTAGTAGTCGATAGTGGAACAGTCTACCTAGTAGTCGATAGTGGAACAGTCTAGCCTAGTAGTCGATAGTGGAACAGTCTGCCTAGTAGTCGATAGTGGAACAGTCTGCCTAGTAGTCGATAGTGGAACAGTCTACCCAGTAGTCGATAGTGGAACAGTCTCCTAGTAGTCGATAGTGGAACAGTCTGCCTAGTAGTCGATAGTGGAACAGTCTACCTAGTAGTCGATAGTGGAACAGTCTGCCTAGTAGTCGATAGTGGAACAGTCTGCCTAGTAGTCGATAGTGGAACAGTCTACCTAGTAGTCGATAGTGGAACAGTCTGCCTAGTAGTCGATAGTGGAACAGTCTACCTAGTAGTCGATAGTGGAACAGTCTGCCTAGTAGTCGATAGTGGAACAGTCTGCCTAGTAGTCGATAGTGGAACAGTCTACCTACTAGTCGATAGTGGAACAGTCTACCTAGTAGTCGATAGTGGAACAGTCTGCCTAGTAGTCGATAGTGGAACAGCCTACCTAGTAGTCGATAGTGGAACAGTCTACCTAGTAGTCGATAGTGGAACAGTCTACCTAGTAGTCGATAGTGGAACAGTCTACCTAGTAGTCGATAGTGGAACAGTCTACCTAGTAGTCGATAGTGGAACAGTCTACCTAGTAGTCGATAGTGGAAGTCTACCTAGTAGAGGATGAGTGGAACAGCCTACCTAGTAGTCGATAGTGGAACAGTCTACCTAGTAGTCGATAGTGGAACAGTCTACCTAGTAGTCGATAGTGGAACAGTCTACCTAGTAGTCGATAGTGGAACAGTCTACCTAGTAGGATGAGTGGAACAGTCTACCTAGTAGTCGATAGTGGAACAGTCTACCTAGTAGTCGATAGTGGAACAGTCTACCTAGTAGTCGATAGTGGAACAGTCTACCTAGTAGTCGATAGTGGAACAGTCTACCTAGTAGTCGATAGTGGAACAGTCCTACCTAGTAGTGATGAGTGGAACAGTCTACCTAGTAGTGATGAGTGGAACAGTCTACCTAGTAGTCGATAGTGGAACAGTCTACCTAGTAGTCGATAGTGGAACAGTCTACCTAGTAGTCGATAGTGGAAGTCTACCTAGTAGAGGATGAGTGGAACAGTCTACCTAGTAGAGGATGAGTGGAACAGTCTACCTAGTAGAGGATGAGTGGAACAACCTACCTAGTAGAGGATGAGTGGAACAACCTACCTAGTAGAGGATGAGTGGAACAGTCTACCTAGTAGAGGATGAGTGGAACAACCTACCTAGTAGAGGATGAGTGGAACAGCCTTCCTAGTAGAGGATGAGTGGAACAACCTACCTAGTAGAGGATGAGTGGAACAACCTACCTAGTAGAGGATGAGTGGAACAACCTACCTAGTAGAGGATGAGTGGAACAGCCTACCTAGTAGAGGATGAGTGGAACAACCTACCTAGTAGAGGATGAGTGGAACAGCCTACCTAGTAGAGGATGAGTGGAACAGCCTACCTAGTAGTGGATGAGTGGAACAACCTACCTAGTAGAGGATGAGTGGAACAGCCTACCTAGTAGAGGATGAGTGGAACAACCTACCTAGTAGAGTATGAATGGAACAGCCTACCTAGTAGTGAATGAGTGGAACAACCTACCTAGTAGTGGATGAGTGGAACAGTCTACCTAGTAGAGGATGAGTGGAACAGTCTACCTAGTAGAGGATGAGTGGAACAACCTACCTAGTAGAGGATGAGTGGAACAGTCTACCTAGTAGTGGATGAGTGGAACAACCTACCTAGTAGAGGATGAGTGGAACAGTCTACCTAGTAGAGGATGAGTGGAACAACCTACCTAGTAGAGGATGAGTGGAACAGTCTACCTAGTAGAGGATGAGTGGAACAACCTACCTAGTAGAGGATGAGTGGAAAAACCTACCTAGTAGAGGATGAGTGGAACAGTCTACCTAGTAGTGGATGAGTGGAACAACCTACCTAGTAGAGGATGAGTGGAACAGTCTACCTAGTAGTGGATGAGTGGAACAGTCTACCTAGTAGTGAATGAGTGGAACAGTCTACCTAGTAGTGGATGAGTGGAACAGTCTACCTAGTAGAGGATGAGTGGAACAGCCTACCTAGTAGAGGATGAATGGAACAGCCTACCTAGTAGAGGATGAATGGAACAGCCTACCTAGTAGAGGATGAGTGGAACAGTCTACCTAGTAGAGGATGAGTGGAACAGTCTACCTAGTAGAGGATGAGTGGAACAGTCTACCTAGTAGAGGATGAGTGGAACATTCTACCTAGTAGAGGATGAGTGGAACAGTCTACCTAGTAGAGGATGAGTGGAACAGTCTACCTAGTAGAGGATGAGTGGAACAGTCTACCTAGTAGAGGATGAGTGGAACAGTCTACCTAGTAGAGGATGAGTGGAACAGTCTACCTAGTAGAGGATGAGTGGAACAGTCTACCTAGTAGAGGATGAGTGGAACAGTCTACCTAGTAGAGGATGAGTGGAACAGCCTACCTAGTAGAGGATGAGTGGAACAGCCTACCTAGTAGAGGATGAGTGGAACAACCTACCTAGTAGAGGATGAGTGGAACAACCTACCTAGTAGAGGATGAGTGGAACAACCTACCTAGTAGAGGATGAGTGGAACAGTCTACCTAGTAGAGGATGAGTGGAACAACCTACCTAGTAGAGGATGAATGGAACAACCTACCTAGTAGTGGATGAGTGGAACAACCTACCTAGTAGAGGATGAGTGGAACAACCTACCTAGTAGAGGATGAGTGGAACAACCTACCTAGTAGAGGATGAGTGGAACAACCTACCTAGTAGAGGATGAGTGGAACAGTCTACCTAGTAGAGGATGAGTGGAACAACCTACCTAGTAGAGGATGAATGGAACAACCTACCTAGTAGTGGATGAGTGGAACAACCTACCTAGTAGAGGATGAGTGGAACAACCTACCTAGTAGAGGATGAGTGGAACAGCCTACCTAGTAGGGTCACTGAAGCTAAGACCTTGGGTAGCTTCAAATATAGGTTAGATAAATACATGAGTGAGTGGGGGCTGGATTTGCACTTCAGTTAACAGGGTTATCAAAGCTTATTCCTTGGATAACATTAATAATGGGTTGGGCGAGTATTTTTTAGTGGTCTTGATTTGACAGGGACTTGCCTAGTATAGGCCAACAGCCTTGCTGCTGTGCTCCTCCTTTCTTAAAAGAACATAATAAAGGAGGAACACTGCAAAAGGCCTACTGGCCCATACAAGGCAGGTCCTTATCAAAACTATTACCGAAAGCTACCTAAGAATCCACTCCCGTACTCACGACATCAATCAAACCCAGCCCCTCCCACTCATATATTTGTCCAATCTCTTTTTAAAGCCACCAAGGTACTAGCCTCGACTACCCTACTAGGAAGACTATTCCAAGCATCCACAACTCTCTGAAAACCACTATGTCCTTTCTAAATCTAAATTTATCTAACTTAAATCCGTTATTTCTCGCTCTTACCTGATTCGATATCATCAATTTGTGCCTATCATCCACTTATACACTTCAATATATCTTATTCTACGTCTCTCCAGATACTACTTCTACTACCACTACTACTGTTGTACATGAATGGTATACAATACCGACAAGATGAACAGACACATGTACAACATGTACATTTCGCCCTCCAGTGGCTTTATCAATACAAATTCAAGGACATAACTTGAAGACAGTAGAACTATATACAAAAGCTGAGGTAATCAGTCCCTCAGCCTTGGAGTTGGTGTGAAGAGCACCGTAGTCGTGAAGATTCTGGAGCACAGGCAAGAAGGTGCGCTTATATACTGGCGTCAGGTGGAAAGGGACGGGTAGCAGACGAGGGCATAGTCATTGGTAGGCGGGTTTCCCCAGGCACTGGTTAGTGGTAGTAGTAGTGGTACTAGTAGTAGTAGTAGTAGACGTGAATGTTATGTAGATGTCCTCTGAACCAAGATTCCATGATGTTGCAGTGTCTGACAAGTTGTATATGAATGGTATACAATACTACCTACAACAATTATGTTATGCACCTCACTACCTATATAACCTTTGAAGAGTTTCGAGAGTTTCTCTATTATCTGAGCCCGGCCATGGGCCAGGCTCGTATATATATATATATATATATATATATATATATATATATATATATATATATATATATATATATATATATATATATATATATATATATATATATATATATCACTAGTGAGACCTCATTAGGATTATGCAGCTCAGTTTTGGTCTCCTTACTACAGGATGGATATAGATTCATTGGAGAACATACAAAGAAGAATGACTAAAATGATTTACAGTATAAGAAATCTCCGTATGAAGATAGACTTAGAGCATTGAATCTCCACTCTCTGGAGAGACGTAGAATGAGGAGATATCATCGAGGTGTACAAGTGGATGATGGGCATAAACAAAGGAGATATTAATAAAATACTGAGGATATCGAACCAAGTAAGAACCAGAAATAACGGATTTAAATTGGATAAATTTAGATTTAGAAAGGACATAGGCAAGTACTGGTTTTCGAACAGAGTTGTAGATGCGTGGAACAATCTTCCGAGTAGGGTGATAGAGGCTAGGACCTTGGGTGGCTTTAAAAAGAGATTGGACAAATATATGAGTGGGAGGGGCTGGGTTTGATTGGTGTCGTGAGTACGGGAGTAAATTCTTAGGTAGTGGTGGTTTTGATGAGGACCTGCCTTGTATGGGCCAGTAGGCCTTCTGCAGTGTTCCTCCATTCTTATGTTCTTATACCCTCTGTGTAACGGCTTGACAAAGCTCCTGGAGAGCGAAACGTTGCCACAATAAAATGTCACATTAGTTGCACTTGTCTTCTCTTACCTAACATTATTACAAGCTTTATTAATGGTTCAGAAAGGCGTGAATAAACACTAGGTCATATTTATTACCAAACGTTTCGCTTCTGGGATCTTGATCACTTCTAAAGTGAAGAATTAGACACACATACATCTGGGTGTCTTTATTTGTGGACGTTTCGCCCTCCAGTGGCTTTATCATACAAATTCTAGGACATAATGGGAAGACTGTAGAACTGTATACAAAAGATGAGATAATCAGTCCCTCAGTCTTGGAGTTCAAGAGTACCCTCTGAAGGGCGACTGCCCTTGAGAGGGGTCGGTATTTATTACCAAGGTTAATACCATCTTTCTTGTTGAAACGTCTCGCCTTCACAGTAGGCTTCTTCAGTCAACCACAGGAGTCAGCAGGTGTAGTAGCGAAGTAAAGATGATGGAATCAGTCCCTCATCCTTGGAGAAAATAATATTTGAGGTGGTAAGTCTCTCAAGTGGTCAGTCCCTCAGGTGGTCAGTCCCTCAGACTGTACTACACCTGGAGACTGCTGGGGGGTCACCACCCTCTCCCCACGGCCCGGTCCCAGACACACCTGGTGGATGACTTGAACAACCAAGCTATTGGTGTGAATGAATGGTTCAGAGAACCGACGAGTTGGTAAATTAGACACATATGCAACACTTGGGTATCTTTATTGAGGAAACATTTCGCCACACAGTGGCTTCATCAGTCCATACAAAGGAGAATCGTGACTCAAGATTGAGGGACTGACAACCTCACACTCCTCCTGTTCTTCACGATTCTCCTTTGTATGGACTGATGAAGCCACTGTGTGGCGAAACGTTTCCTCAATAAAGATACCCAAGTGTTGCATATGTGTCTAATTTACCAAGCTATTGGTGCTGGCCTCAAGCAGGAGTCAAGGACCCCAATGGAAACAAGCCACTTTGACTTTTTTGGGTTATCCTGGTGGGTAATTTACACAAATGCAGTTACATAAATTATCATACATAGCAGCAGATGTATAAATTATCCACCAGACTAACCCCAAAAAATCAAAGTGACTTATTTTTATTGTAGTCTTTGTAATACCCTATTATTTAAACCTTAAAGTTAAAACAGGTAACTCGTGTGTACCTGCGCCTCAATAAGCTTATGCACCACAGCCTGGCTGATCAGCGACAGGCTTCAGGAAATTACCACAAAGGTGTCATGACTCTTGTCATACCTCATACTCTCACGAGTCTTCCTGTTATTAGTCGCTTATTTACCTACCTCCAGGTAGGTAGGTAGGTAGGTAGGTAGGTAGGTAGGTAGGTAAATAAGCGACTAAAAACAGGAAGACTCGTGAGAGTATGAGGCATGACAAGAGACATGACACCTTTGTTGTGTTTTAGGAAGTGACGTCTAGCAACTGACATGCTCATGACTGCTAGTGGAGGGAGGGAAGGAAGGGAGGGAGAAATGAAGGGAAAGAGGGAGGGGTAACAAAAAAGGTGCGAGGGAGGTGTAAGGGTGAGAAAATACAGCATTTCTGTACAGGAAGGAACCACAACATCGACTCTTTCCAGCAAAATTATATACTCTGTTCTACTCACCATGCACCAGTAGTGTCCCTGTGATGAGACACAGACAAAAACACAACAAAAACACAGCAAAAACATTGATATAAGACAAACAACGGGGGTACCAGACACTCACCATGCACCAGCAGTCTCTCTGTGATGGGACACAGACAAAAACACGACAAAAACACAACATAAACACAGCAAAAACACTGATATAAGACAAATAAGGCGGGTGCCAGGCACTCACCATGCACCAGCAGTGTCCCTGTGACGAGACAGACAAAAACACAACAAAAACACTGATATAAGACAAACAAGGGGGGTACCAGACACTCACCATGCACCACCAGTGTCCCTGTGACGAGACAGACAAAAACACAACAAAAACACAACAAAAACACTGATATAAGACAAAGAAGGAAGGTAATAGGCACTCACCGTGCACCAGCAGTGTCTCTGTGACGAGACACAGACAAAAAACACAACAAAAACACTGATATAAGACAAACAAGGAAGGTACCAGGCACTCGCCATGCACCAGCAGTGTCCCTGTGACGAGACACAGACAAAACATAACAAAAACACAGATATAAGACAAACAAGGGGGGTACTAGACACTCACCATGCACCAGCAGTGTCCCTGTGACGAGACACAGACAAAAACACAACAAAAACACTGATATAAGACAAACAAGGGGGGTACTAGACACTCACCATGCACCAGCAGTGTCCCTGTGATGAGACACAGAGAAACCAAATTTACTCCCTCTGGGTCCTCCATGTGTCACGAAATCCTCCGTCTCTAGGTTGAAGCTCACCACCACGCCCACCCACACGCCCACACACGCCACCCACACGCCCACACACATCTTACTAGTTTTATCTAACCACACAATGTCAAGGTCTTGCAAATCCTAGTTTCGTGTGCTGTTTTTTTCTTCTCTGGCCCCAAAAACTATTCCTATTTCCCTCGCGTGTTATCTAGGCACTTCCATCTTGGGGGTAATGTGTTAGGAGGGCGATGACACGTTTCGAAAGTGGCCCTAAATGTGGGAAACGTAGCGAAGTGAGGGTGACAGAAGGGAGTGCGGGAGCGTGAGGCGACACATCCTCCCCCTCCACCAGCCAGCAGGACACTGGCTCTCTCACTGAGACGGACGTTTTTAAAGAGGATGTCAACCCCAATATACTGAACATCCATTATAAAACAAACACAGAATAAACCCACATCCACCAATCCTCATCCACTCCCTCACCCACCTCCTAAAACCGCAAAAATAAATCGCTTTTAAATATAATTAGGAAATCAGTGGGAGGGGATCGACTGCATATTCAAGTGTTCCATTTCAATTTTTTTTTGGTGGGGGTCAGAAAACCTTGGAATGGGGTTTGTTAATAGTGAAGGAGGGCTCTTGATCCACGGAGTTGGAGCTATCCTTTCCTCCATTCTATCTTGCTGCTCTTCAGGAGCTATGTGGCCTCTGCGAGTTTAGAGCTCTCCCCTAATGACAATAATTAATAATAATAATTAACAATAAAATATAAAAGATTTACCACAGATATCCCCCCATTCTTGGGATGACAGATATCCTCCTCATTCTTGGGATGACAGATATCCTCCTCATTCTTGGGATGACAGATATCCCCCTCATTCTTGGGATGACAGATATCCTCCTCATTCTTGGGATGACAGATATCCCCCTCATTCTTGGGATGACAGATATCCCCCTCATTCTTGGGATGACAGATATCCTCCTCATTCTTGGGATGACAGATATCCTCCTCATTCTTGGGATGACAGATATCCTCCTCATTCTTGGGATGACAGATATCCTCCTCATTCTTGGGATGACAGATATCCCCCCTCATTCCTGGGGTGACAGATATCCCCCTCATTCCTGGGGTGACAGATATCCCCTTCATTCTTGGGATGACAGATATCCCCCCTCATTCTTGAGATGACAGATATCCCCTTCATTCTTGGGATGACAGATATCCCCCCTCATTCTTGAGATGACAGATATCCTCCTCATTCTTGGGATGACAGATATCCCCCCTCATTCCTGGGGTGACAGATATCCCCCTCATTCCTGGGGTGACAGATATCCCCTTCATTCTTGGGATGACAGATATCCCCCCTCATTCTTGGGATGACAGATATCCCCTTCATTCTTGGGATGACAGATATCCCCCTCATTCTTGGGATGAGAGATATCCCCTTCATTCTTGGTACGACAGATATCCCCCTTATTCCTGGGATGACAGATATCCCCCTCATTCTTGGGATGACTCAGGTATAATTCGTCCTCAATAAGGCGACAATTTCTTTATCTCGTGAAGAAATCTCGACATCCTACTCCATATAGATTACCACAAACCCTCTTCCTATATACCATAGTGGGAGAGATGGCTGATGAACACAGGAGACGCCAGAGAATCTTCCGAAGTGGCGTAGCGGACCGCATTAACTCTATGTAGATTACGCATTTATTTCCCGGTAAAATCAGTATAGCTTGCCGTAGCCTTTAGCTCGTTGAAGAGGCAGTAAATATTTATAGACAAGTCGTTTCTGGAGACGATAAATGCTATATTTTCATCGCCATACAGGGCGTTTATGGTGAAGTATGCGACGCTACCGTTAGGGGAAAATTGAAGGTCGGCAACACCAGGGCCATTCACACTGACCACCTTAAAATGGTCGGGAACACTTATTTGAGCCTCCACAGAGAAGGCCAGGGAGGAGAATTTATTGGTTATGCGGCTCTCTAGCTTGTTCAGCAAGCCTGCCATGTCTCCGCACCCATAGTTTAAGCCCCCGGCTTGATAAAGCATCTGTGCTGTTTTAGAGTCCATCTTTATTTCCGCTGAGCCCGTTGTGTTAAATATATCAACGGAGTGGCTCTTTATTGCCAGCTGGATCTCCTAACTTGCGTCACTAAAGAGGGGATACTCTCCTGGGAGTAACACCACCAACTTTCCTACGTGTTAATCAAGCAACTACCGACCTTTTTGTATAGCCTAACAGGTTAGAGATTTTCTGGGTTCACTCGGAATCAATTGACCCTTTCCTTCATGAAAAATCCAAGAAATGAAGGGCATTTTAGATGTGTCGTATTTATAGCAATCAGGAGTCATTTAATAAGCAAGAATTCGATTATTTTTCGACGTGCAACGCTCACGCTGCATGCACAGCACCCATATTTCAATACCTGTGGTAATTTCTGTGTGGAGACGTCGCACGATGTTAAAGATTTCATCCTGAGCTTAATCCATAATGAAAACAAACCTGGGTACGCGATTAGACGAGACCGGAGGGTAATATTTTAAACTAAAGTCGTCTCTCTGCAAAGGTGACCAAAGGAAACCGAAGTAAGGCATTTCATCTGTAGGGCGATGCGCCAGGCGAATATTTCGTTGTGTAGCTGGAATATAGCGTGGCGAGGAGTCCTTCACATTGCTTTTAGTCGATGATGTGTTAAGGAGACTGGGACTCTTATCTAAGACCAGTTGCTCCTCTTATCTTCTGCTACTTTCGGCATTTTCTTGAATTGGTGCCGTGAGGTGCTCAGAGTCGTGTACCGGACGCTCCTCAGAGTCGTGTACTGGACGCTCCTCAGAGTCGTGTACTGGACGCTCCTCGGAGTCGTGTACCGGACGCTCCTCGGAGTCGTTTACTGGACGCTCCTCAGAGTCGTGTACTGGACGCTCCTGAGTGCGCAGTGCGTCAGGACAAACTGGGCTCTCATCTGAGGCCACACCACACACTACATTTTGGCTCCTTCCCTCACTTTGCGTCACCGTCGCCTGGCTGTGTTAAGAGCCGTGTTCGCTCCCGAGCACAGATGCGAAGCTGAGAAACTCACTTTTCACCCTTCCGCTCTTTTTATACGCCTCCTGAAACATTGAAAACCCAACTGAAAACTCGGTTTCTACTGTTTTCAGTGAAGTTTCGTATCCTTTTCTCAATCCCTTCAGGAAGATGGCAAGTACGCTTGCCACACCACTACGAAGGCGGTCTACACAATTACATATTTTGTTGCGGAATGGCAAGTATAAACTGTCATCAAAGGTAGCCATAATGTACCTGATTTTCAAGTCGAAAGGGAAGTACGGATTCCTGAGTACTCCTAATCTCCTGCCTCTCCACACATACTTGTCCTAACATGGAACACTAAGCTCAGCGAACTTAGTACAATCGAGGATAGATGTGTGATATAATTTTATTTTCTCACCTTTAATGTTGACATAGGTCAAGCAGGCACTTATTGCCATGTGGACAAATGGGTTTTCTTTCCGCATGACTTTTAGGTACAGATCAGCATCTAGTATTACTAGAAAGTGTGAATAGACTTCATTTTAATGTCGACAGTTTAGCCGTCATTTGTGATGTTAGAATCGGTAATACCAGGACCACGAACGTCAACAATACGGAAAGATGATTTTATTTTTAACGACGCTGATGCGCTGAAACCTACGGTCGTAAGTCCTGTTTCAGATATACCGATGCGTTTCATCATATAGTCTAATAATATTTATTTTGTCACACCGATATTTTGACCGCCAGAATTACCAATGCAAAATTCGGTAAGGGAATCCAAGTCGATCTTCTTGTTATCCAACAAATTAATCAGATCGACTGTATGCGTGTTGCATAGTTGCTACAGTGCCTTGCAAGCGTCACTGGGAGGCCGTTTAGAACTACTTTATATAATTAAGAATTTCCCTGGAGAAGTGCCTAGGCAATTACGTGCAACAGTCAAGGCTTTGGCCAAGCAAGAAGTGTTTCTGCCGTGCAGTTCGCGTAGATTGATCGAACAAGGCGAAGGTTATTTGTGGTTCAGATCAAACTTGAGGGGATCTTCCCAGTCTGGGTTGTGGGCCACTGCGGTCATTCTCACTTCTTGTCCATCCAGGGCTTCGCACACCTAATCGAAAAATTCGTGTAAAAGACAAGTGTCTTTCAAGTTCTTCACCTACATCACCAGTACAACCCTGGGAGGCTCCAGCTCCCAGACCTCGGTCACAGCATTCGTTCTACTGATGTGGTAGGTCAGCAACGGTATCCACCGAAGGTACATATATTTGCTGGACCTGAACATTGTGAAGGGAAGCATTTCTTATTAGAATCTCTTTTCCCTCTCCAGCTGTGCCTCTCTCTCTTTCTCTCCTTCTCCAACTGTGCCTCTCTCTCCTTTCTCTCCTTCTCCAGCTTTGCCTCTCTCTCCTTTCTCTCCTTCTCCAGCTTTGCCTCTCTCTCCCTTCTCTCCTCCTCTTCCTTCTCCAGCTGTGCCTCTCTCTCCCTTCTCTCCTCCTCTTCATTCTCCCGCATTACGCATCTATACGCTTCCTGTTATAAGATTTCCGAATAATCCTCAGGAGAGACCTCCTCACCCAGCATACAGTGAAGATCCGTTTATGTTAAACCACTGTAGTCTTCACCTTCCTCAACGGTCTCCGGACGTGAGTTGCGAACAGCTGTCAACATATCTTCTATAGCTGACAGCTAAGCTTTCTCGTTATATTTATTTCTTAAAAGCTTAAAAGGGTCAAATAATCTATTTTGCGTTCTTGCAGACATTGTAAATGAAGAATTGTGATGAAGGTTACGGTAAAGTCAGGCGATTTAACAATTCATATCAAATTTTGCGTATTAAAGTGAGGTTCGATTAAGCAGGTGGTATTCCGCAGGTGGTGTTATTGCACACGTGCTGTTAGTGTATTGGTGTGGTGATGTAGTAGTGTACATGACTGTGGTAGTGTACATTAGTAGTGTACATGACTGTAGTAGTGTAAATGACTGTAGTAGTGTACATGACTGTAGTAGTGTACATGACTGTGGTAGTGTACATGACTGTGGTAGTGTACATGACTGTGGTAGTGTACATTAGTAGTGTAATGACTGTAGTAGTGTACATGACTGTAGTAGTGTACATGACTGTGGTAGTGTACATGACTGTGGTAGTGTACATGACTGTGGTAGTGTACATTAGTAGTGTAAATGACTGTAGTAGTGTACATGACTGTAGTAGTGTACATGACTGTGGTAGTGTACATGACTGTGGTAGTGTACATTAGTAGTGTACATGACTGTAGTAGTGTACATGACTGTGGTAGTGTACATGACTGTGGTAGTGTACATGACTATAATATAATAATAATAATAATAATAATAATAATAATAGTTTATTTAGACATGGTACAATGATACATAGGTAGACATGATACAATGATACATAGGTATAAATGGGATGTACATGCCAAAAGCCCCTAATATGCTGTGCATTGCGGACATAGTATTTTACATAGTAGTAGTGTTCTTAGTGTAGTGTACCTGACTGTGGTAGTGTACGACTGTGGTAGTATACATGACTGTAATAATGTACATGAGTGTAGTGTACATGAGTAGTGTACACGAATGTAGTGTACATGACTGTGGTAGTGTACATAACTGTTGTAGTGTACATGACTGTGGTAGTGTACATTAGTAGTGTACATGACTGTAGTAGTGTACATGACAGTTGTAGTGTACATAACTGTGGAAGTGTACATGACTGTGGTAGTGTACATGAGTGTAGTAGTGTACGTGACTGTGGTAGTGTACGTGACTGTGTTAGTGTACATGACTGTGGTAGTGTACATGACTATAGTAGTGTACATGCTTGTGGTAGTGTACATGTGTAGTGAACATGCTTGTTGTAGTGTACATGACTGTGTAGTGTATATGATTGTGGTAGTGTACATGCTTTTGCTAGTGTACATGACTGAGGTAGTGTACATGATTGTGTAGTGTACATGCTTGTGGCAGTGTACATGCTTGTAGTAGTGTACATGACTGTGGTAGTGTACATGACTGTGGTAGTGTACATGACTGTGGTAGTGTACATGACTGTGGTAGTGTACATGACTGTGGTAGTGTATATGACTGTGGTAGTGTACATGACTGTGGTAGTGTACATGACTGTGGTAGTGTACATGACTGTGGTAGTGTACATGACTGTGATAGTGTACATGAGTGTAGTAGTGTACATGACTGTAATAGTGTACATGACTGTGGTAGTGTACATGAGTGTAGTAGTGTACATGACTGTGGTAGTGTACATGACTGTGGTAGTGTATATGACTGTGGTAGTGTACATGATTGTAGTAATGTACATGACTGTGTAGTGTACATGACTGTGGTAGTGTATATGACTGTGGTAGTGTACATGACTGTGGTAGTGTACATGACTGTGATAGTGTACATGAGTGTAGTAGTGTACATGACTGTAATAGTGCACATGACTGTGGTAGTGTACATGACTGTGGTAGTGTATATGATTGTGGTAGTGTACATGACTGTGGTAATGTATATGATTGTGGTAGTGTACATGACTGGTAGTGTACATGACTGTGGTAGTGTACATGACTGTGGTAGTGTATATGATTGTGGTAGTGTACATGACTGTGGTAGTGTACATGACTGTGGTAGTGTATATGACTTTGGTAGTGTATATGATTGTGGTAGTGTACATGATTGTGGTAGTGTACATGATTGTGGTAGTGTACATGACTGGTAGTGTATATGACTGTGGTAGTGTATGATGTATTAAGTGTAGTGTACATGATTGTGGTAGTGTACATGACTGGTAGTGTATATGACTGTGGTAGTGTATATAATTGTCGTAGTGTACATGACTGTGGTAGTGTACATGTGTAGGTAGTGTATATGACTGAAGTGTATCATGTGTAGTGTGTAATGACTGTGTGTAGTGTACATGACTGTGGTAGTGACATGTGTAGCACATGTGTTAGTAGTGTACATGACTGTGGTAGTGTACATGACTGTGTAGTGTACATGACTGTGGTAGTGTACATGACTGGTAGTGTACATGACTGTGGTAGTTACATGATGTGGTAGTGTACATGACTGTGGTAGTGCACATGTGTAGTGTACATGACTGTGGTAGTGTACATGTGTAGTAGTGTATGACTGTGGTAGTGTACATGACTGTGGTAGTGTACACGACTGGTAGTGTACATGACTGTGGTAGTGTACATGTGTAGTAGTGTACACGACTGGTAGTGTACATGAATGTGGTAGTGTACATGACTGTGGTAGTGTACATGATTGTGGTAGTGTACATGACTGTGGTAGTGTACATGACTGTGGTAGTGTACATGACTGTGGTAGTGTACATGTGTACATGTTTAGTAGTGTACATGACTGTGGTAGTGTACATGTGTAGTAGTGTACATGACTGTGGTAGTGTACATGACTGGTAGTGTACATGACTGTGGTAGTATACATGTGTAGTAGTGTACATGACTGTGGTAGTGTACATGTGTAGTAGTGTACATGACTGTAGTAGTGTACATGTGTAGTAGTGTACATGACTGTAGTAGTGTACATGTGTAGTAGTGTACATGGAGGAACCATTGTATTTTGAAAGTCTACAAAATATTTAACTTTGCAGAAAGAGACTACCTGGAGTCTACCTGGAGAGAATTCCAGGGGTCAACGCCCCCGCGGCCCGGTCTGTGACCAGGGCTCTTGTTGGACCAGAGCCTGATCAACCAGGCTGTTACTGCTGGCCGCACGCAGTCCAACGTACGAACCACAGCCTGGCTGATCAGGTAGGATAAGATAGTAGAATATAATATTTATTATTATACTTAAATACAAGCTGCTTCAGCTTAAATTTTTAAGTAATCTTTATTAAGATATTTTAATACATACTGCTTAAACTGAATTAACATAAGAAAACATAGAAGCCACGGAACGGGTGGGGATTGAACTGGCGGTGAGAGGGTCATAAAACTCCAGACTGACGCGTTAGCCACTGGGTCATCTAATACGTTGGTCTGGATTTTACGACTTACTCACCGTGGGTTTAATCCCCGCCCGTACCGTGGCTTGTTTCCAATCATGCCATTACCATTTCGTGGGTCAAATATACAACAAACCCATGGAGTGCCCCCACAACCAGAGAAAAGGCTCAGTAATGCAAGGGCCTTTTTGTGTGTAGAATTATTTGGATCTCAGCTAGATAAGATTTTGTTTTGGATTTTTAATCCCGAAGGGTTAGCCACCCATTCCACTAACACTCGGGTACCTACTTACTAAGTGTACGGGACAACAGGTGTAAGGAAACACGGCCAAAGTTTCCACCAGGCCGGGAATCGAACCACGAACACTCAGTGTGTGAGGCTAGAGCATTGTCTACCAGGCCACGGGGCACCTAAGAGTCTTCAAGTACCACACTAATTACCTGTTGGATATTATATATATATATATATATATATATATATATATATATATATATATATATATATATATATATATATATATATATAAAAAAAATTAAAAGATGGGGTGGTAGGAGAAGTGGAATATTCAAATGGCATCAGGAAGAAATCCAAATATTCTTCCTTGAAGCCTTTTATCCACTTCTCGAGGCTATGGGTCCCACAATTTGTACCAGAGGTGGACCCCATCCCTATATATATATATATATATATATATATATATATATATATATATATATATATATATATATATATATATATATATATATATATATATATATATATATATATATATATATATATATATATATATATATGGGTGTTTCGTAGCTCGATTGGTAGCACATTCAACTCACACACTGAGGTCGGAGTTCGAATCCACGGTACGGCTGGATAACAGGGACGTGTTTCCATAAGACACCTGCTGTCCCTGATCACCCATGGGTAACTGGGTGTTAGTGGACTGGTGTGGGTGGCATCCTGCGTGTTAGTGGACTGGTGTGGGTAGCATCCTGGGTGTTAGTGGACTGGTGTGGGTCGCATCCTGGGTGTTAGTGGACTGGTGTGGGTCGCATCCTGGGTGTTAGTGGACTGGTGTGGGTCGCATCCTGGGTGTTAGTGGACTGGTGTGGGTAGCATCCTGGGTGTTAGTGGACTGGTGTGGGTGGCATCCTGGGTGTTAGTGGACTGGTGTGGGTCGCATCCTGGGTGTTAGTGGACTGGTGTGGGTCGCATCCTGGGTGTTAGTGGACTGGTGTGGGTCGCATCCTGGGTGTTAGTGGACTGGTGTGGGTCGCATCCTGGGTGTTAGTGGACTGGTGTGGGTCGCATCCTGGGTGTTAGTGGACTGGTGTGGGTCGCATCCTGGGTGTTAGTGGACTGGTGTGGGTCGCATCCTGGGTGTTAGTGGACTGGTGTGGGTCGCATCCTGGGTGTTAGTGGACTGGTGTGGGTCGCATCCTGGGTGTTAGTGGACTGGTGTGGGTCGCATCCTGGGTGTTAGTGGACTGGTGTGGGTCGCATCCTGGGTGTTAGTGGACTGGTGTGGGTCGCATCCTGGGTGTTAGTGGACTGGTGTGGGTCGCATCCTGGGTGTTAGTGGACTGGTGTGGGTCGCATCCTGGGTGTTAGTGGACTGGTGTGGGTCGCATCCTGGGTGTTAGTGGACTGGTGTGGGTCGCATCCTGGGTGTTAGTGGACTGGTGTGGGTCGCATCCTGGGTGTTAGTGGACTGGTGTGGGTCGCATCCTGGGTGTTAGTGGACTGGTGTGGGTCGCATCCTGGGTGTTAGTGGACTGGTGTGGGTCGCATCCTGGGTGTTAGTGGACTGGTGTGGGTCGCATCCTGGGTGTTAGTGGACTGGTGTGGGTCGCATCCTGGGTGTTAGTGGACTGGTGTGGGTCGCATCCTGGGTGTTAGTGGACTGGTGTGGGTCGCATCCTGGGTGTTAGTGGACTGGTGTGGGTCGCATCCTGGGTGTTAGTGGACTGGTGTGGGTCGCATCCTGGGTGTTAGTGGACTGGTGTGGGTCGCATCCTGGGTGTTAGTGGACTGGTGTGGGTCGCATCCTGGGTGTTAGTGGACTGGTGTGGGTAGCATCCTGGGTGTTAGTGGACTGGTGTTGGTCGCATCCTGGGTGTTAGTGGACTGGTGTGGGTCGCATCCTGGGTGTTAGTGGACTGGTGTGGGTCGCATCCTGGGTGTTAGTGGACTGGTGTGGGTCGCATCCTGGGTGTTAGTGGACTGGTGTGGGTCGCATCCTGGGTGTTAGTGGACTGGTGTGGGTCGCATCCTGGGTGTTAGTGGACTGGTGTGGGTCGCATCCTGGGTGTTAGTGGACTGGTGTGGGTCGCATCTTGGATGTTAGTGGACTGGTGTGGGTCGCATCCTGGGACAAAACTGACCTAATTTGCTGGAAATGCTCAGCATAACAAGGGACTTTCTATATAGTAGTATGTCATTGATGTGAGCTATTATGGTTGTATACCTTGTACAAGCACTTGTAGTAAAGATATTATTAGAGATCAGGACGATATAATAACAATTTTAGGGGATACTGAAATATTATTATTATTATAATCAAAAGAAGCACTAAACCACAAGGGTTATACAGCGCGGTGGGGCAGGACAGGATGCAGGGAGAAAGGATTGTAAGCGGGAGATGGATGATTAGTAGGGTATGGAGTGCAGCAGGACAGTGGATAGTGCAGGATAGAGGGTAGCAAGAGATCGAGGTAGAAGGGACTGAGGGAGGTGCTAGAGGTATAAATTTCAGAGTTTGTGTAGTAAGTCAGTTTCTGTCAAAAAGTCAACGAGAGAGTCAGGATTAAAGGAGGGTCCATCTGTTGGACAGTCCAACAGAATATGTCGAACAGACACAGGAACCTGACAATGCTCACAGAGAGGGGCAGGGAGCCTCTCCATGAGATACCCATGAGTAAGACGAGTGTGGCCAATGCGAAGACGGGAGAGTGTAGTCTCCCAACCTCGACATTGGTGACAAGAAGAAGGCCAGAAACCTATACGTACTCGGTTTCTGTTTGGAGGGGGTTATAGCTTAGGGAGATTGGAAGACTAGGAGACATTTCTACTCCATCAAGTAAGTTAAACCCTTTTCCAGTAGTGCATGTAGGTGGGGAATTCTTTCTACTGCAGTCAGCTAGAAATTTGTCCCATAGCCACTTGTAAGTCTGAGAGAAGCGTCTCAGAGTGTCGGTGTCAACAGTGCTTGTACAGAGTGCAGCTTACAAGGAGGCAGTCCCAAGACAAGTTTTTATATGCTGCATGGAACCCGTGCCATACCCTACCCTTCACGCCAGTAAACCAGCAATCCGGGATAGGAACCTCACATCCACCGAGCCACCTCGGTGGACAAAAGAGAGGGCGGCCGGATATCCGCCACAAAGCATATCTCCTTCGGCCACCACCCCTGAAATCCGAAAGGTGGCCTCCAGAGATATACCCGTCACCCGAAAGATACCCAAAGCCACCCCCCGGGAGACCGGAGAGGGAGGGGCATCCCCAGGAAGTCCATGGTACCCTTCTCCTACCTAGGAACTAGAATGCCTGTGGAGGGAAGCTCCCAGGAGAAAAATGGGAAGGAAATAAGGGAGGGATGAGGAGGAGGAGGAAAGGGAAAAGGGAGTTAGTAGTTAGTTTGATATCTTTATTATGTACCCCATACCCATCCTGTGGGCGGTAGTCAAAAGATTACAGAGGTACATAATGGGTCCAGGGACTGGACCTCAAAGTTTGATAGCTGAGCAAAGTTACAAAGGTAATGAACTCAGATGGTCACAATCATGACAAGTTACAAAGATATTTGCAGATTACAGAGGTATATATAGGGTCCAGAGACTGGGCCCCAAAGTTTTGATAGCTGAACAAGGTACAATGGTAATGAATTCACTAGTTACAAGGTAATGAATCATGTAAGTAAATTTACTTACGTCTGTACATGGTTGCAATCATGAACAAATTATAAAGCAATGAGCAATCTAAGGGAGGATGGGGAATAATAATAATAATAATAATAATAATAATAATAATAATAATAATAATACTTTATTGAAACATGGTACAATGATACATGGTTGGGTAGACAAGATACATAGGTATTAATGAGATGTACATGCCAAAAGCCCCTAATATGCTGTGCATTGCGGGCATTCTTAGGACTACTTAATTATAGATTACATGGTAAAAAGTTATGGTTGATAATTTATAAAATAAGTATAATTGCGTATCTAAGTTATAAAGTTTGAATATAAGTTGAACATATCAATTAATTGTAGCAATGCAACTAATTGAGTGAGATAACAATTTAAAACAATTAATTGCATTGCAGTTACAGTTTACGTGGTCATTATAATGTAAATGTTATGGAAATAGTTAGCTTAGTATGTATTATTCATAACAGGTTTTTACATTTAAGTGATTAGTCAGGTTTTTACATTAAGTGATTATTCTACTTTGTTGGGAATGTTTGAGATGGAAAAGGGAAGGGGGGATTGGGGGGTAATTAGGTTCGGTCTGCGTACCGCAGGGAAGTGTCCTTGGTCCCCTGCTCTTCCTCTTATACATCAATGATCTTCCCAATGTATCACAACACCTGAAACCAATACTCTTTGCTGACGATACAACTTATGTCATCTCCCACACAAACCTTGCCACGCTTAATACCATTGTTAACGACGAATTAATAAAAATATCAACATGGATGACTGCCAATAAACTTACACTCAACACTGATAAGACCTTCTATATTATGTTTGGCAACAGAACAGATGATCCACAATTAAACATTAAGATCAACTCTACACCTATTGCTAGACATAACGAGGGCAAGTTCCTGGGCCTTCACCTTGACAGCAGCCTGAAATTCAGCACCCATATCCAACACATAACAAAGAAAGTGTCCAAAACTGTGGGATCCTCTCAAAGATACGGTATTATGTACCACAATCAGCCCTACTCACACTATACTACTCACTCATCTATCCCTACCTCACATATGCCATTTGTGCATGGGGATCAACAGCAATTACCCACCTAAAGCCAATAAGAATTATCACACAATCCAACGCTAGGCAGCACACCCCCCCACTCTTCAAAGACCTAAACCTACTCACTGTCCAGAACATCCATACTTACTACTCTGCTATCTACATTTATAGAACCATTAATTCCAACTTTAACCCTGAGCTAAAACACTTTCTTGACAGTTGTGACAGGACCCATAGACATAATACCAGACATAAACATCTCTTTGACATTCCCGTGTCCGACTAAATCTATACAAAAATTTAATGCGCATAAAAGGGCCTAAAATTTGGAACTCCCTGCCTGAAAACTCTAGAACTGCAGACACAACCTCCATTTTCAAAAGCACCGTTAAAAAACATCTTATCTCACTTACGCACCCAACCGGTAGTTAACCATACGAAAACTACTTTATCTTGCACATATCCACAGCAAAATACACTTATTGATATCTGTGATTCTCTTTAATTTGCACATTACTAACCACAGCAAAATACACTTATTGATATCTGTGATTCCCTTAATTTGCACAGTTCTAACCAAAATTCTAATACAATTATTGCTCCATAATACTTAAGCTAGTCATAAGTTTGCCTAAGATACTCCAATATAGAAACTATATTATGCCAATATATCACCTTTATCATTAATATATAAACTAATTGCTAACTTTTTATACTAATTGTTAAATTCTCAATGTTTAAATTCCAGTACCTAAATTTTGTAAACCTAACCTAACCTTACAATCTGTATATCCATTGTATAGCTATTGAGTAAGACCTATCATAAGACTGCCTGAAAAGCCTAGGCATACCTAGGCATATTATTGGCCATCTTGTAATATCAACTTTAATGTATAACTATAAGTACCCCCCACCTTGTATTACATGAAATAAAGAATTTGAATTTGAATTTGAGAAAGGAGACCAAGAGGTCCAATTCCTCAGACCGATAGCCTCTTTACCACGACAAGGAGCCTCCCTTAAAGAGGAGGGGATACTGAAGCCGGGTTCGTTACGGTGTCAGCAGCAGCGGTCCTATAATCCGTCAAACTGAACAGGTTACGATCAAGTTCAGTCATCACTTCCCCAATATTTTTGGACTTTAGTGAGTAATTAAGTGTATTTAGGCACAGGTAGACATAGGTACAGTCACAATATATAGTAACAAACGTGTAAATTATCCAGGATAACCTTCCTGTTGGTGGTGGGTTTAGCGCTTCATTTTAATAATACGTATAGCTAACATCAATGTCAATGACATACTACTATATAGAAAGTCCCTTGTTATGCTGAGCATTTCCCGTAAATTAGGTCAGTTTTGTCCCAGGATGCGACCCACACCAGTCCACTAACACCCAGGATGCGACCCACACCAGTCCACTAACACCCAGGATGCGACCCACACCAGTCCACTAACACGCAGGATGCGACCCACACCAGTCCACTAACACCCAGGATGCCACCCACACCAGTCCACTAACACCCAGGATGCCACCCACACCAGTCCACTAACACCCAGGATGCCACCCACACCAGTCCACTAACACCCAGGATGCGACCACACCAGTCCACTAACACGCAGGATGCCACCACACCAGTCCACTAACACCCAGGATGCGACCCACACCAGTCCACTAACACCCAGGATGCGACCCACACCAGTCCACTAACACCCAGGATGCGACCCACACCAGTCCACTAACACGCAGGATGCGACCCACACCAGTCCACTAACACCCATGATGCCACCCACACCAGTCCACTAACACCCAGGATGCGACCCATACCAGTCCAGTAGCACCCAGGATGCGACCCACACCAGTCCACTAACACTCAGGATGCCACCCACACCAGTCCACTAACACCCAGGATGCCACCCACACCCGTCCACTAACACCTAGGATGCGACCCACACCCGTCCACTAACACCCAGGATGCCACCCCACACCCGTCCACTAACACCTAGGATGCGACCCACACCAGTCCACTAACACCCAGGTAGTACCTATTTTACTGATGGGTGAACATAATTCAAGATAACAACAAAACGTCAAGTGTGATTTCTTGTATAGCTAACATATATGTACCTGTTACTGTGACATTCAAGTACCTGTTACTGTGACATTCAAGTACCTGTTACTGTGACATTCAAGTACCTGTTACTGTGACATTCAAGTACCTGTTACTGTGACATTCAAGTACCTGTTACTGTGACATTCAAGTACCTGTTACTGTGACATTCATGTACCTGTTACTGTGACATTCATGTACCTGTTACTGTGACATTCAAGTACCTGTTACTGTGACATTCATGTACCTGTCACTGTGACATTCATGTACCTGTTACTGTGACAGACGTGTACCTGTAACAGACCTGTACGTGTAACAGACCTGTACCTATTACTGTAACAGACCTGTACCTATTACTGTAACAGACCTGTACCTGTTACTGTAACAGACCTGTACCTGTAACAGACCTATACCTGTAACAGACCTGTACCTGTAACAGACCTGTACCTGTAACAGACCTATACCTGTAACAGACCTGTACCTGTAACAGACCTGTACCTGTAACAGACCTGTACCTGTAACAGACCTGTACCTGTTACTAACATTCATGTACCTGTCACTGTAACATACATGTACCTGTTACTGTAACATACATGTACCTGTTACTGTAACAGACATGTACCTGTTACTGTAACAGACATGTACTTGTTACTGTTACTGTGCCAGATCAACCAGGCTGTGATGGATATGTGGGGCAGCGGGCCTCCAGCAGCAACAGCCTGGTTGACCAGGCAAGCACCAGACGAGCCTGGCCCATGGCCTGGCTCAGAGAGTAGATACTCTCGAAACTCTTCAAAGGTATATCAAAGGTAAAGGTATGTACCTGTCACTGTAACATACATGTACCTGTCACTGTAACATACATGTACCTGTTACTATAACATACATGTACCTGTTACTGTAACAGACATGTACCTGTTACTGTAACAGACATGTACATGTTACTGTAACAGACATGTACCTGTTACTGTAACAGACATGTACCTGTTACTGTAACAGACATGTACCTGTTACTGTAACATTCATGTACCTGTTACTGTAACATTCATGTACCTGTTACTGTAACATACATGTACCTGTCACTGTAACATACATGTACCTGTTACTATAACATACATGTACCTGTTACTGTAACAGACATGTACCTGTTACTGTAACAGACATGTACCTGTTACTGTAACAGACATGTACCTGTTACTGTAACAGACATGTACCTGTTACTGTAACAGACATGTACCTGTCACTGTAACATACATGTACCTGTTACTATAACATACATGTACCTGTTACTGTAACATACATGTACCTGTTACTGTAACATACATGTACCTGTTACTGTAACATACATGTACCTGTTACTGTAACATACATGTACCTGTTACTGTAACATACATGTACCTGTTACTGTAACATACATGTACCTGTTACTGTAACATACATGTACCTGTTACTGTAACATACATGTACCTGTTACTGTAACATACATGTACTTATTACTGTGATCTTATCTTATAACTCAGTTGACCTTATTCCTAGTATGTATAGCATTTTATTGTAAGTTCTCTTCAAACAGTTGAGTTACATACCTGTTTTAACGTCTGAGGTTTAAATAATAAGATATTACAAGGACCCCAATGGAAATAAGTAACCGAGTCTTTTTTTTTTTTGTTATCCTGGTGGGTAATCTATGCATATGCTTCTGTGTATAATAATAATAATAATAATAATAATAATAATAATAATAATAATAATAATAATAATACAGTGGTCCTTCGGTTTTCACCGAAAATTCGTTTCAGAATGCTGCTCAAGTGCCATTACCGAACGAATTTACTTCCTTAAGAAATAATGTCACGTAGGTTAGTCTATTTCGGACCCCCAAAATACACTTGCAAACAGCACTTACGAAAATACACCTACATAAATGTTCGAGTTTGGAGATGCACGAAAACCGAGGGACCACTGTACAGCGGTACCCAGAGTTTTGGACATAATTCGTTCCAGAATGCTGTTCAAGTGTCGTTACCGAACGAATTTGTTCCCATAAGGAATAATGTAAATTAGATTAGTCCGTTTCAGACCCCCAAAAGTACACTTACAATATTACACTTACATAATTGTTCGAGTTGGGAGCTGTACGAAACTCGGGGTACCACTGTATATCCTTATTTCTACAAGTACATGTAGAAGGTATACAAGTCTAGCTGACATCAATGACATACTACTACGGTAGACCGTCGTTTAACATGGTATGTAGTTATGTTCCTGAAAATGCCGTGTTAGTCTAAACCCTGTTAGACAAACTGAAGAACTTATGGGAGTTAATATGTAATTGTAGTGCATTGTCGTGATATATTACTGCTTAAGACTACAAATGCAATAGAAATAATAGTATTTCTTACCTTAAATTGTGGGTAATGGTGTTTGTGGATGATTGTGAAAAAGAGTGGATATGGATGGTGTGGCCCTACGGGGCTGAGGTGGATGGCTGTTGGTTGTCGGCAGAAGTGGATGGTAGAGGTTCTGGTACTGAAGTCGATGGTTGTATTGGAGTGTGCATAAATTCTGTAATGGATCTTTGGGCTCTTTTACCCTACAGTACATTATACAGCTGACGGTAAGGCATCAGCTGGTCTAGACCCAGTTTCAAAGCACTGCTTCTAGATTTGTCAGGGTCCTCTTCAGTGAAAAAGTCTGCTAGTTTAGCAGCAACATAAACTGCTCACGTAACTGCTGCAATGTTAACTGTTTTTCTTAAGGTTCTTCATCTTCTATGTGGCTCCCTTGAATATGTTCATCGAGCTCTGCCAACATTTCCTCTGGACTCATGTCTTTATCATCATCTTCTAAGAGCTCATTCACATCTTCATTCATATCTTCAAAACCATCACCTGGTAATCTCCTTGCCAGCTGAACAATTTCCTGAACCTGACTCTCAAGCAAGGGAAAACTAGTGAAAAAATTTACTACGAAGGTCATAACTTTCCCCAGCCTGCATTTAATGTTGATTGGGGCACTTCATTCCATGCACTTCTAGTATAGCTGATGGCATCTGCAATGTTAAATTTATTCCAGAAGCTTGGTACTGCCAGGTTGGAGTCAGAGTCTATTGATGCAACTAGTTTTTTCATAACTTTTTTTGTGTAGTTACACTTGAATGACTTAACTCCCCGATCCAGTGGTTGTATTAGAGATGTTGTATTTGGAGGTAAAAATACAACTTTTACATTTGGGGTCAGATCCAGCAAAGCTTGCGGATGAGTACGGGAATTATCAAGAATGGAGAGAGCCTTGAATGCAATGTTCTTGCTGTGCAGGTAAAACTTGACTTCAGGAATAAAGTGATGCTTAAACCAGTCAATAAATAATTCCTCTGTCATCCATACTGACTGGTTTGACCTCCAAATTACTGGTAAGGTGTTTTTATCTACACCTTTCAAAGCACGAGGATTCTTAGAGTGATAAATAACCATGGGGTTACACTTGAAATCACCTGACGCATTACTGCAAAGGAGCAAGGTGAAGCGATCCTTTGCTGCCTTGAAGCCCGGTGCACTTTTCTCTTGCTGACTGATATAAGTTCGTGTTTGCATTTTTTTCCAAAAAACAATTGTCTCGTCAGCATTAAACACTTGATGTGGCTCATAGCCACCCTCAGAGATAATTTCCTGCAATTCAGCAGGGATTTTACTTGCTGCTGTATGATCAGCTGAAGCACTTTCACCAGAAAACTTAATATTATGTACGTAACTTATTATGCAACTTAAAGTTGTGGAACCAGCCTGTGCTAAACGCTCTTTTTCAGGCCTTCCTTCCTTATCACACACCGCTTAAACAACTGTAAGGCCTTTTCCCTAATTAAGAGGAAATTAAATGGTGCACCTTTGTCTTTCGTTCGATCCATTGAAGCAACAAGTTTTCAGTTTTATTTACTTGCTGTGATCTGTGTGTCATTCTTTTCATGAGGTGACATCTTGGGTTATTCATTACACAAGCTCGTATATTCGCCTCGTTCTTTTTAATTGTATGAACTGACGCTTCATTAAGGCCATAGGCCCTCACTATATCTACCACTCTTAAGCTTATCTAATATCTCGATTTTCTTCAGAATTCCTAGACTTGAACGCTTAAACCTTTTCTTGTCACTTGCGGGAACACTTGTATGCTTACTGGGTGCCATGATTGCTTGGCAGATTTAACAAATGCCAATGAAAATAAGAAAATATGTATGTAAATAAACACAGTGAGCTTCCTGAATATCGTCATCCTACACGTGTATGAACCGAACTGAAGGCTGGGAGGTTCAAAATTTTTTCCCCTCCCGCAACAGTGTTAAACTAATTTTACGAAATGTTAAACGAAAATATGCCGCAATTCTTCAATCGTGGTATAACCAAAACATGCAAGACAAAACCGTGTTAAACAACAGTTTACTGTAGTATATAGAAAGCCACTTGTTATGCAGAGCATTTCTAGCAAATTAGGTCAGTTTTGTCCCAGGATGCGACCCACACCAGTTCACTAACACCCAGTTACGTACAGTGGACCCCTGGTTTACGATATTTTTTCGTTCCAGAATGCTGTTCAACTGCCATTACCAAACGAATATATCCCCATATGGAATAATGTAAAATAGACTAGTCATTTTAGACCCCCAAAAATACACTTACAAAAGCATTTAAAAAAATAAACTTACATAAAAGGGCGAGTTTGGGGACCATCGTAAACCGGGGGTCCACTGTACTTATTTTACTGATGGGTAAACATGGACAGCAAGTGTTTTAAGGAAATACGTCCTAATGTTTCCAACCATACCGGGGATCAATCCCAGGACCTCAGTGTGTGAGCTGAGTGTGCTACCAACCCAGCTAAGGGACACCGTGGTAAGAAGCGATAAGAACACATGAAACATACTCTCTGGGTTCTCAAAATTTACCAAAATATAAATTAAAATTTATACACTTTATGTGGTACAAAAATAATGTAGTGTACATGTGATAAGGCAGTGGTAGACACAAAATAAAGCCACTAGTATGCAATGTATTTTAGGCAAACTAATCCTAATGCTTGAAAACTACTTAAGATTATGATATGGATTGTTAATTAGGATTTCTTACACAGTTAACTACAATCACATGTACAATAAGAGATAGCTAATGAACAAATTATACAATTTAAAACATAAGAAAGAAGGAGCATTGCAGCGTGACCTGCTTCACAGCACTTCACTTTACAGCATTTTGGTATTGCAGCGGTTTTCAGTAATACCCATTCTTCATTTATTCAGACTAACTATAATAAGTATATTAACCACTCACTATAAGCTAAGGACAAAAATATTTTAAGGTAAGTAATATGTGTACTGTATGTGCATTTTTTTGGACCTAGATCTATTACTAAATATATGATAGTGTAAAATTTTTATCAAGCTTTTATATGCATTTGAAAGTGGAAAAAAGAAAGAAAGAAAAGAAAAAAAAAGACTGCTTCACTTTACAGCGATTTTTTACTGTACAGCCATAGCCCGGAACCTAACCTGCTGTATAAGCGGGGCCCTCCTGTACGGTGAACAATTGGTGAAACGGTGAACTCTGTCTTACATCCAATACTGTTGCTGTTCTTCCATCATTCCTTCAGGTACTAAGCTTCATTCCTACTGTATCACTAATTTTCTTAATTGAATTATTAAATATAATATGACTTAAGTACAGTATTCTTATTCTCATGTACAGTGGACCCCTGAGTTTCAGTTATAATTCATTCCAGAAGGCTGCTCAAGTGCCATTACCGAACGAATTTACTCCCTTAAGGAATAATGTCAAGTAGGTTAGTCCATTTCAGACCCCCAAAAATACACTTACAAAAGCACTTACAATATTACACTTACATAATTGTACGAGTTCTGAGGTGACTGAAACTCAGGGGTCCACTGTATTAGTAAAAATGATTTAGTTTTAAGTCTGCCTGATATGAATTGCATAATAAGGGGCTTTCCTTAAAGTAGTTTCCATAAGACAGCTGCTGTCCATGTTCATCCATTTGTAAAATAGGTACCTGGGTGTTAGTCAACTGGTGTGGGTCGCATCCTGGGTCAAAATTGACCTAATTTGTCGTAAATGCTCAGCATAACAAGGGTCTTTCTACATAGTAGTAGTATGTCATTGTATACCTGTATATGTATACCTTGTACATGTACTTACAGAAATAAAGATTATTATTATTATTTAAGGTATTTTTTGGGCTAGATTTAAGTATAAGCTGAACAATTTACAGCATACACCCCCAGTCTGTTTTTTGTATTTTTAGTAGGTATGATTCATTTATCGGAAAGCGGTAAACCATGACCAATCATTCCTGGTTATATTTTATTATCAGAGAAATGAAGTACAGTGGTCCCTCGACTAACGAAATTAATCCGTTCCAGGAGCTAGTTCTTAACACGAAAAATTCGTAATTCGAAACCTTATTTCCCATAAGAAATAATGTAAATACAATTAATCCGTTCCACCCAAAAATATTCACAAAAAATACATTTTAATTATAGTTCTACATACACAAAACGACATTGTTAAAACTATAAATACTACTACTAATACTAAATAATAAAAAACAGATTAATAAATAACATTTACTTACCTTCATTGAAGAGAGTTGCAGGCATCTGGAAGATAGGGAGGAGGACAGGGGGAGGGTGTTAGTGTTTGGAAGGGGAATCCCCACTCCCTGCCTTCCTGCTACACTCCCTGCATGCCTGCTACACTCCCTGCATGCCTGCTACACTCCCTGCATGCCTGCTACACTCCCTGCATGCCTGCTACACTCCCTGCATGCCTGCTACACTCCCTGCATGCCTGCTACACTCCCTGCATGCCTGCTACACTCCCTGCATGCCTGCTACACTCCCTGCATGCCTGCTACACTCCCTGCATGCCTGCTACACTCCCTGCATGCCTGCTACACTCCCTGCATGCCTGCTACACTCCCTGCATGCCTGCTACACTCCCTGCATGCCTGCTACACTCCCTGCATGCCTGCTACACTCCCTGCATGAATGCTACACTCCCTGCATGAATGCTACACTCGCTGCATGAATGCTACCACTGGGGTGCTACTAGGAAGCTTCTTTGGACCCATGGTGACTTATTTCACAGTGACAATCACTGAACCAGCAATAAACACAACAAAAGTATTGTGAATGTTTGAAAGAATGCGCTGGGTAATGTTCTCTCAAGTGTAAACAACGCTTGACTGGCGTTCTGTCTGCCTCACCGCGCTTGCATGGGGCAGGTGGACAGGTCTGGTACAGTACGCTACACGAGTAAATGTTCGCTACAGGAGAAGAATATTTTGCGAAAAAAGCTTTCGTTACACGATTTTTTCGTTATATAGAGCTTACGTTAGTCGGGGTTCCACTGTAAATCTTTTATTTTTTGTGTGATTATGAATTCAAAATGGAAGGCAAGTGTAATATAGGAGAGGTCTAGGGATGTTATTAATGAACAGAAGAAATGTTGTTAGTGCCTGGAATGTCTACATTCTCTAGTTTAGACTCTTTAAATTGGATTTTTTTAAACAAACAAACAAACAAACAAACAAATTTTATTTCATTGCAGATTACATGGGTATCGGAAGTTACAATGTAAATTGAGTGCAAGGAGAGCCACTGACATGCCATGGCATTAGGGGCAGCTTATTCTAGTCCTTAAAAACTATTTACTTAATATTAGAGAAATTTATTGAGTTTATTCTATTTAAAAATTATTTTCAAAATTACAATATGATGAAATTTTACTGTTTAAATTATTATATAATGATATTAGATCTTAGATTGTTACAGGTGTTAAGATTCTTGAATGATAATATGGAATTGAGATTATCTTAAGGAAAATAACATTGAGCATTT